>WBNQ01087828.1:0-21040 GCA_013401375.1 Spizella passerina
TTAAGGGAGTTTATAAGAGCAACACTTAACAAAGAACAACTTGGTTGAGCTTATTGTTATGGAAAAGGGAGAAAAAAAGTTGTGGTGTGTTAAATGGCATTTATAAAATTGGAGAGTCTGATCAAACTGATCCAGATTAGTCCTCCACAGTCGTAAGACTTTAAAATTAGGTCAGGGGGATGAAAGGAGAGCTGAGTCTGAACTGTTTTGTACAAAGGCGATGTGACATATGGAACACGTTACAGCTCAAGAAGAGAGCATGAATGTTTTCAGGAAAGAAAATGACAGGGCACTCCATAAGGAAATTTACAACCATGGAAGCTTCAAAAAGAATACAATTCCTATTTATTTGAGTATTTGTTTAGGGGAGTCAAGCACTGCCTGTGCTCCAAAGTATAAGCATTATTTATTCTTCTTTGCACCTTCCTAATGATGGTGTTGGTGGGGTTTGGTTTGTTCCATTTTCATTGGCCTGCAATTTTGCCTTCCCAGAACACAAAGGACAAGGAGCTACTAACATTTTAAGGGCTATGTTCTTTAGCTTCAATAGTAATGGCTTAAAAACCTTCTTTTTTTGTATTATTTTCTGCTTTCACAAGGAGTTTAATAAGTGAAGACTTTTCAGTACAAAACAGTCCTTGAACAAGTTGTTCCTCAGTCTCCCTGCTAGGTATTTCAGATTCCATCTCCTGAAGGAAAATACTGAACACTAATACAGAACTTCAATTTCAAATCTTGAACCTGAGACCTTACTGTAGCCTAAAAATTTCTCTTCAGTTAGAAACAAATTAAAGAAAATTGAGAGGTCATTCATTGTCTTTACACCATGTATAAAACTCTCATTTTCACTGACAAAAATTGAAGGTTAGGAGGAAGGCAATGAACCTACAATACATTTTTGTGGAGTGATACCTGCATTAAAGACATTTCTTCTGCTAGAATGTAGATGAATTAGTCTCCTTTCTTGCAGTAATGCTGGTTTTTTCTTCCACGTAGCTGTAGACTAACACAACCAGCTTCAGTCTAAGCTCAGTATTATTCCCAAATTTAAGGAAAAGGAAATAATTTGGTGAACTGTTGATCTTAGCTTCAACTTGGTGATACAGCACAGAAAAGAGGACAAGAAGATAATTTTGTTTTACCAGCTTGATGTTCGGATATTTGTATATTTCATTTTTCAATATTTTTAGAGACCTGCCACTGAAAGATCTTCCAAAAACAGTCACACTTTCTTCATCCAGGTAAATCTGAAGCAGCATCACACAAGCCTGCAGAGTTATTTTAAGTCTAAAGAATATTTGAAGTCTATGCAAGCAACTTTTAAGCAGAAGACACAGCATTGTTTCTTAAATTCCTCCAGTTTATTTGGAATCATGCTGATTGTGAGCATTAACACCTGACCCATTCCCTAGTGGGCTTCCTCATAACAGCGTACCATTACTGACATTAGCTGAAGAGAAAACCAAGCCAGCTCAGACTTTATGCCAGATTATGACCTCAGTTTTATGCAACTCAGTCTGCAGTCGCCTGCTTTCTGTGTGACCAAAAGCAGAGTTTGGCCTCAAGCTTTAGTTTTCAAGAGTTGCATACACACAACTGTCTCCAAGCATAATACCATTCAATAATTTTAAATGGGAATAAATATCCTTTTCAATTTTCCCTAATTTCCAGCAGTCTGAAAATACATATCTTATCTTTACTGGATAACTCTAGCAAAGTATTTTGCTTTTAAACCCAACTTCTGCCCATGCCCTTGAGTTCCATGGTCCAGACAGTCTGAAACCCCCAGGCCTGACCTGCCAGGTTCTCTTCTGCTTTCCACTCATCTTATCTCAATCAAAGCCCTACTGGAGGTTTGACATCCCAAACTGTGCCTTCATATAAATGCAGACAAGAAAGAGGCCTTCATGACACTGTCAAGGAAGAAATTTCTGAGGCTTGAGGTGCTCTCAGCCCAGAGATGTTGGTTTAGGGTGAGATGATGGGAGCACAGGACAGAAAAGAGGCTTGTGTGTGGTTTTGTCTTTTCCTAGGAGGGCACAGGAGATATCTCCTGAACATGTGTAGGCTTTCCTTCACCTCCAGCCATAGGAAAAGCTGCTTTCCATCAAAAAAGCCCATTACTCCTGCATGCAGCTCAGCAAAGCTCTTTGTGTTCTCTCTGTCAAAAAGGCCTGAGAACTTTTTATCTCCCTTACATGCAGTTATCCCAAGACATTGACTGACCTCTCACCTTTTGTAAAAAGTTCCCCCATATGTTTGCCTCCCTGAAGTTCCTAAGGATGTGATTGCTTTGTTTTGTTTTTGCAGTGGGCTCCTTTCCATATTTTCTGGTAACAGACTGCAAGCAGGTTAGGAAGGTTCTTCAGAGGACTTAATGGATTATGCTCCCCAGTTTTCCAGCATTAGTAACATCCTATCTCATTTGAACACAGGCCTTTACCTCAGAATTTACACAGGATGCTTTTGCTACTCACCACATGTTGCCAGAGCTGGTACCTCGTCAGGAATATAAAAGGGAGGGAGGATTGTCCCCCCCTCTTCCCTAGCTTTGCTCCCATGGCTGTTCAAGCTCAGCTTGCTCAGAACAACTCTTCCTGCAGCCAGAGGAGCAGGGACTGCTCACCCAATACTCCCTGCTGAGAGGAAGTGGGTGGAGAGGGGATACTGAGATGACAGAAGTGCGGAGAGCCCAAGCTTCATCCCACTCCGCTTCCTCTCTCGCCAAAAGAGCTGGCTGGGAGCATGGGAGAGTAAACTGCTCCATGGGAAAAGAAAAAAAAAAGAAAAAAAAAAGAAAAAAAAAGAGGATGAAGTAATTGACTTTCGTAGCAGAGCAAAGGGAATGCAAGTTGAGGTGGAGGGAAGATAGGGAGGAACTGTGACTGACTCACAATATATTCAGTTCCCCGCTCCTGGGGAGATGCAGCTGTGCATCTCCCCTCGTTTAGGCTGTAAAGTTACACCATTGTCCAAAGTAAGCATCCCTAATTCTCCTACTTCCTGAAGCACAACGGTGTTTGGCTCCTTTTTAATCAGGGATTTCTACTGTGCAAATTGAAGTCTAGGACCAGGCTTTTCCTATGTGCAGAATTAAAAATCCTTCCCTTGATTGTTTTGTCAGTTCCTGGGGAAAACTACTGAACTGTTACAGCTGATTTACATTGGCCTGAACTTTTTTTAAAGCTCATTCCAAGTTATTCTTAATTCCTCAAGACACCTGAGATGTTGTGCATGAGCCAGCCACGGACACCTTTGGCAATGCTTTCCACATCTTTTTCCTTCCCTCTGCTTGCTTCCCAGTTACTTTTGACCTCACTCAAGTAAGGACTGTTTCCCTTTTCTACCACTTCAGTAGAAGAAATAATGGCATGGAATTACTTCTGATTTTGGACAGTTTTGGTTAAGGCCAGCAGAGTGTGGGGAAGAAGCTGAAAGAAGAGGCTAATCCAGTCTGTAGAAGTAACCTAGGCCAGCCCAGACCTCAGAGAGGAAGGTCTGAAGGCCCACTCTCCCATTTTCTTCCCATGTGAGCTTTGGCTTGCATAACTTAAGAAAAGTCATACAACCTACCTGGGTTTCACTTTCCAAACTGTAAAACAACCCCAGCCCTCTCTTACCTTCTGTTAGCAGGGAAGTTGGAACTAGATGATCCCTGAGGTCCCTTCCAACCCAAACCATTCCATGACTGTGATTCTGTGAATTTTGGACTGGTTAGATGGGAGTAGGATCCTTTTGTGAAATATATAAAGTGTGCATTTGAAAAGAAGTGACCAGAAGTCTGCTAAAAAATTACTCTTTCCATTCCTCGTTCTCATACCCTGAGAATTACTTCAATTCTACCCTTCTATAATTTTTTTCACAACCAGAATTTCTTCAGTAAGAAGGGATTTTTCTAAAATACTGTGTAAGGAGATGTATGACCAGCTGTGGTACATCTCATTTGCCTCCTTCACATGCCCAGTTTAAGACTTTGCTTTTCTGTCAAATATCTGGAGATCATATACTGGGTGAGAGACAACACTTGGTAAAGTACTCCCAGCTCTAAAATTCCACTTTCAAGGATTTTTGGCAAGGGGGAGGAGGGAATGCATTGTGTATCAGCAGCAAAATGGTATCTGGATTGAAAGATAAGAAAAACCTCCATGGCTTCCAAAAAACAAGGCCATTTTCAGATGAGTTTTGGACCTGGCAGAGGTGCAGAGCTTGCATTAGTAAAGTGGGAGAACACAGAAATCATGCTTTGACTTTGAAAAGGCCTCTAGAGATCCTGATTTGCAAATTGTTGGACATTTTGGATGGAAATTAGCAGAGCATTCAAACATGAGCTGAACATGTGAGCAGTCTGCACTGTAGGAGGGTGACTCACAAACTTAAAAATCAGATATTCTGCTAGACTAGGACCAGAATACTCTTGCCACCCTTGAGCATTAATCCCCAAATATAGTCAACCTCATGGTAAAGTGTGAACTGAGAGCTGAAACTGGAACACTTCCACATCTCAAGGAGAATTGCATACAGGAAATTTTATCCACATGCACATTGATGAACTGGGGGACTCCCAAGCAAAGTTCCTTTTCAGGCAGAATTCTACCAGGAAAAAAATGCAGAGGAGCTGGATTTGCCAGAACAGTCCTTACCCTCAGGACAGGCCTATGTGTAAATTGTTATTTGCTATAAACTAATGCAATTAGCAGGATGACCTTTTTGCTCTGAAGGGGCAATGGCTTTTTGAAAGAGACAGATGCAATGGGAAAAAACACAAGCCTGTCATGGGCATACATTGTATTTGTGAGCTCTTCTCCATAAGAGAGGCTCAAGGGCTTCACTCTGCACCTGGGAGCAGCTCTAAGAGAGTCCTCATGATTTTACCAAGAGAAGTTGTTGGTAGAGGCAATGTCTCCTATTAACAATCTTATTTAACTGGTCAGAACAAACGAGCTCTTTCTGTACAAATCTCTTTTTAAAGTCTGACATCTTTTGCGAAGAAGCAAACTTGTAACCTTACCTGCCACCTAACACGTCTGTTTCACCAGAAATAGAAGACTCCTTTTGCTCTGAGAATGAATTTAAAAACTTCATTTTAAGCTGGTTGTGAGTGAGCTACTGAACATGTGCAAAGGGCATGGAAAAGATGTTAATTATACACAGTAATACTAATTTCACATCACAGTTCTGATGGAAACAATTCAGTTGCATGCTGTATGTTAAAATAAAGTTCAAACATCAGCTGTATGTAATTACATTGTCTTCCCCTCCCTCTCTTATTGTACAAAAGCTTTGTCCAATTAATGCTGATTTCAGTGAATTCCTATGGTGGTTTTAAAATAATTGGATCAGGTCTGGGATCCTTTTCTTAAGAATGCTGCATCAGATACATTGCACCTGCAAGCCTAATGAGATTTTTTGTATCTGGGGGGTTGTGAACCATTGAGGAATAGGGCGAGGCAATTCAGAGAGCAGTCTTTGATTCACGGAGTGGCCATGGATGTATTTGCGTGTGGATTCAGGGAAACGCGGAGTCACGGCCTCTGGAAAAGCAAACACAGGTGCGGTTCTGCGCGAAATGCAGCGGCTCTTCCCCGGCAAGGCTCAGTGCTTGGCACAAACTCCAGAGCAGCAATGTTGTCTCTTCTAAACTATCTTAATGCTGGAAGGAGCTGCCCAAGAGGTTTAGAGTCCCTCTTCCTGGAGGTGGGAATGACTAGATATGGCACTTGGTGCTCTGGGATGGCTGACAAAGTGGTTGGCAGTCACAAGTTGAACTCGATGCTCTTAAAGGCCTTTTCCAACCTTAATGATTTTGTGATTCAGTGATTCTGTACCCTCAGTGCAAACATCTGTGTTCAAGGGTCACAGCAGAGCTCTCAGAAAAACAAATAAATGCCCTTTTAAAAAATGTTAAAGACAGAAATATCTCAGGTTAACTTTGGGGTCTATTTTAATTCTACCCAAATAAAAGCTCACTTCATTTCTAGCTAGCATTCCCTATATTCCCTGTATTTCTTTTTCCTTGTGGGTGCGCGTCCTGTCTGTACTCATAAATCAGGCTTAGGAATACAAGATTTTTCATAATGAGACTCTACACTTTTGAATTCACATCCCTTGCTTTATTCTGTTTGTTTGTTGGATTTTACTATTTTCCTTACTTCACAAAAGAAAAAGGAAATCAGATGATGTTAAAAATGACAGAAGTTGTTTTCAGCTTCTGAAACAAAAAAAAATCCAGAAACTCTTTTGCTTTCAATGTAAAATCTTGCAAAATAATGATATATTGAAAGGCAAAGCTGAAAACAGTTTTCCCCTCAAGTTTACTAATAGCAGAAAAACTAAAAAATATTGGTTTTTTAGTGCCAAGGTTTTTTGGTTTGTTTTTTTTTTTTTTTGCCTAAAAAAGTGGGTTGTCCTGAGGCAATGTAAATGGAAAAACATGTCAGACCATCCAGCATCACAGGGTCTCCAGGAGGCTGCTCTTTTTTAGCCTAACAGGAGAGGGACAAAATCCAGATAATCTGAGAGGTGCTTCCCTTTCTCCTCCTGCTACCAAGTTAAACAAAATCCACCTCTGGCATTTTTAAATACAACAATCAGGACAATCTGTTACAAGGCCAGGCTTAAAGCCCCCAGAATTGCGGGAGGTGAAAGATTCATCTGGAAGGCTGCTCTCAGCTTTAATTATGGACAATTTAAGCCCTCAAAGCATCTATCTGATAAAAATAAGAGAAAATGCAAGTACTGCCTGATTTTAATACAAAACAATTAATCAGCCCTGGTTGAGCCAAAGTAGGTCCAGGTTGACTTGAAAAGTTAATGGATCTTCAAACTGTTTCAAGAAAAGACTTAAATGGAGTTTCAGTGCTGCAAGGAAACACAAAACCCAGGCCTCTTTGGTGTGGCTTTGGGTTTGTTAAAAACATCTTGCATAGCTTGAAAACTGCTTTTGATGATGGGCCTGACTTCCCTTTCCTCAGCTTAATCCCAGTTTTCCTGATTGCACACTTTTGCCCCACCCTAAAGCAAATGTTCCCTTTCCCCAATGCTTACACTTTCCAGATCTTTGCCTTGGGTTTTCTGTCACGCCCTTTCTGCAAGCTCAAGGCAAATGCTTGCACCTTCAAAGCAGTTTCCTCAAAGGTCAGTTCTACAACCCTTTCAGTCATTTTTGCTTCTCCTTCCCGACTTTCTTTTTGTATGACAATACCTTCCATCTTTCAAGCAGCTTTCCCAATTTTATTGCTTTGCTACAAGAAGCAGCAATTCCTTTCCAGCTCAGCAATGAAATGCCCCAGTATTTTCATTTATTAAATACTGTGCTTTTCCAAAGTTTTAGATCATTCCTGGGTCTGATCAGGTATTGCTCCTTTCTAAGTTTTTTTTGTTTGTTTGTTTTTTGTTGGTTTTTTTTTCCCTCTATATATCACTGCTCAACATTAATATTTCTCCAGCACATAAGCTTTTAATTTCTACTTCAGGTTTCATTTTGCAATTTTCTGACAATGTTTTATTTCTCCATCTCCCCAGCAGAGACTGTGTTCCTCTTCGCTCACTGCTGTTTGCATCACCTCCAAATTCAGCTGCAAATTTAATTTGCTTACTGCTTAGCCCTGCTGCTATTAACAAACTGTAATGAAAAGATTAACTAACAGTTTATCAGCCTAAATTATCCATAATATTTTACTTCTGGAGTTTTCTATTCTTTTGTTTGCAAATTACTTCTGAGGGAAAAAGAATGAAAAAGCAAAGATCTGGGCAAATCTTCTTTTTGTAGAATAAGCACAGGTCCAGTCAAGTCAAGCTGTTTATTCAGCTATGGACATGACTTTTAGATTTCTTTGTATTTTGGGCAGTTTTCAGAGTTACACGGTGAATAATAAGAAGAAATACTTCCACTATTATTGAAATTATTTACCCCACTACAGCTTTATCTCTATGATGGTATTGTTTTTATTTCTCTGTAATTCATGCTTTTCTTTGATAGATAACAACATTAGAGGTGGTCTTCCCAGATCCAGCCCATGCAACACAAAAACCCCAACCTTTCTGACCTCGCAAATATCAGCTGATTTCTGTGTATTCCAGTTTCTGCTGGGGAGCAACAGCAGTACTCCTACATTGTCAGTAATAACCAAGAAAAACATTTAGGGATTGCTCCAATATCAGTGATGTGAGAATCACAGAATGGCCTAGGCTGGAAGAGACCTTAAAGGTCACTTTGTCCCACTCCCTGCCAAGTGAAGGGACACCTTCCACTATCCCAGGTTGCTACAAGTCCCATCCAGCCTGGCCTGCAACACTGCCAGGGATGGGGCAGCTTCTCTGGGCAACCTGTGCCAGGGCCTCAGCACCCTCACAGGGAACAGTTTCTTCCTGGTATCCAACCCAAACCTGCTGTCATTGTGTAGCCATTTCCCCTTGTCCTGTCATGCCAGGCCCTTGACAAGAGTCTCTCTCCATCTTTCCTGTAAGTTCCCTTCTGGAAAGGGAAAGTACTGGAAAGCCACAAGGAGGTCACCTCAAAACATTTTATTTTCCAGGCTGAACAATCCCAATTCTTCCCACCTTTGCTCTCTCAGTAGGGGAAAATCAGCCAGCTCTTTGATGGAGAACCCAAAGGATGTCAGGATATATACCTGCAGTAATGAAATACCACAATCATTCCACAGACGTTCTTTCTTTGCAGATACAAAAAGTAACAAACAGACATTTAGACTTGACAAAACTCTTCTAACACACCAGGGAAATTGGGATCCCAGCCTTCAAACCCTTCATTCTGACCTCTTCAATACACAGAATAATCAGTCTGCTGCTTAATGCAAAATGATACCATGGCAGTGGGGCATAGACAGACAAGTGTAAACACGTAAATATGTCACAGAAGTGTCAGTGAGGGATGGAACCGGGATGGAAAGCGACCTTGTTGTGACTGAGAAAAGGATGCCTACTCCTATATCTGATTATAGACCTGGAGATGTAGCTGGGATGGGTGATATCATACAGGACATTATTAATAGTGCAGTCCCCCAGTGGGATTGTGAGAGGATGCTGAGGACTGCCAAATGCCTCCAGGGAGCTCTCACATACCCTGGTGTAGGTGGCGGGGGAGGGAGGTGCAGGTCCAAAACCTGACAAGAATTAACTGTGCACAAGGTGTGAGAAGTAGCAGCTGTTCCAAAGAGTGAGGTAAGCACAGAGGAACTGCTCCTGACCTTTCTCTTGTAATCAGGCAGGTATGTGTCCAGCAGCCTCCTCTGGATTTCCAAAAAAATGCAGATATTTCTGTGGAAGGATCAAATGTACACCTGCCATTGCAATCACCTGTGTGACTCTACACAGCTCATCCGACAGTGCAGAACACAGACTGCTCCTTGCAGCAGAGGTGTTATCACAGAACTGGCCCTCAGGAAGATGTCACCGGTTGGGAAAGCTTTCCCCAGTGACCAGTAGGGTCATGGCCACCCCTACAGTGTTATGGGTTGGCTCCAAATGCAGAGGAGTTTTACACTCTCGGGTGAGCAGATGTCCTGCTATGCTTTGCTCAGCCAGTCATTTGAAAAAGGAATGTCAGTGACTCTGTGGGCTGAACTCCATTTCCATAAGAAATTAAGTATACACCTTTCACTGGAGGTTACTGGGGCTCAGTGCTCAGATGTGTCTTCTCTTTTATAAATGGCCTTGAGTAAATTAATTAATACATCTCTGAGCTGCTGCAGAGATGAAGAAACCTTGGTGGGCTCCCTCAGATTTGTAGCTGCACTCCACTGCCAGTGTGCCAGTGGAATGGATTAGTTTCCAATCCCCTCGCTCTAACTTCCAGTTTGGTTGTCCCTCGGGATGGGAGGGTTAACACTTTGGGCTGACATCACTTGGTTTTGTCTCTGAATTCTTCAGCTTCTCAAAGGGCCTGGCTCTTGTGAAAGCTTTAGTTTCAATCTGTCTCTGTTGAAATTTCCATATCCTGAGAAGTAAAACCGTTCAGGAGGGCGTCTGCAGGGACATTCAGCACTCTCCAGCAACCTACCTTCATAAATCCATCTTGTACAAACAGTTGATTACTATTCTGAAATACAGTGCAAATTTTCAGACATGTCACATTCCCACCTTCTTGAACATTCAGAATTCTTTTCTTGTTCTGTATCTTCCTCATGTCCCCCAAAGCACAGAGGAAGAGGGCTGCATCTCTTCCCAACATAGTTATTAGGAAGAGGGAATCAACAGGGCAGTCCATGACTTGGGAGGTTGTGGAAGCAGTGTTCAGCAAACAGTGACAATAATCATGCTTTCCTCTTTGGTAAAAGCTTGGAAAAGCTGTCAGCCACCACAAAGGATTATTAGTTGCTTGGTCTGAAGAGATGAAGCTGCTCCTAAATTTTTAAGGAAGTGCCAAATACTTCAAGCTGGCTTACATAAATCATGTGGGGTATTACAATTCTAAATGTAAAAATCACCAGTCACTTTTCCTTCTATTTCACTTTCTCTTAGCAATGACTTACAAGTAAATACTTGGGCAGTCTGTCACAGTACTGGGCTTTCATGCTTTCTGTAGAACATTTTAAATGATGTCTCGCTCTTCCCCTGTGTGCAATGTTCAGAAACTGACCAGAATAAATCACCACAAACAAAACTAAACAAAATTTTTCACTACTACATAAAGTGGTGAGGCTGGAAAGGGAGGCAAATGGTTTGCCAGAGTTTATTAGGGATTGAATTTATCAATAGAAGGAAGAGGTAAGTTGATTAACTTCTCCTCAAATGTAGACCTTGAGCCACCTAGCTCAGACAGAATTAATAGCCTGATAAAACTGCAGCGATAGGCAGGAATACAAACCAAAAAAATAGAGTAAAGCCACATTTGGGAGATAATCAGATTTGAAATGCATGAACTTTTGTTTTCTGTGTTCTTTGCTTTTCCTCTCTGAGCCACAAATGTCAGCAGTCTCCAAGTCAAATTTGCTTAGTGCAAACCAGCCACAAACACAGCCAAAATGAACTTTTGTCAGGAATTTACATGTGGAAAATTACAAGAAGAACCATGAAGAACAACAAAAATATCTCACTAGCATCACCTAACCAAGGAAAATAATTTCACTTGGGAAAAATCTTTCCGCTTGTAATGAACAATCTGAACTGAAAAACAAAACAAAAAAAAATCCCAGTGAAAGAGCAGAAAAGGTCACATGAAGGATTTAATTCTTGTAAGATTTTTAGACCATTCTCCAAAAGGCCAGAGAAGGAGCTGCTTGTGCTGAAGTAGCTTCTGCTGAGGTTCACAGAATCCTGGGCCCTCCAGGTACCTGGAATTTGGGTCAGTATTCCCTCAGACAGGACACATATGCTGAAGTAATGCCCCCAGTCTGAGTCCTCTCTATAGATAATTTACTCACTGGTCTGCACTGAGAAAGCATTTGTTCTGCTTTGTGATTTGCATTGTGGAACTTCTGGAGGCATGGCCAGAAACACCAGAATTATTTGCTTTGAAAATATGAAAATATAGACATTTTAATGTTTTACATTTTCCTCTCCTTTTTACAGATTTAACAACACACATGCCAAATAAATCTCAAATTATTTGCAGTTCAGACAGGCACAATGTTCCATTTTGGGCAAAGAGCCATTCATCAAATGCAATACTCCCCAGACCTGTAAACAAATATACTTTTAATGTGTCTTATGACCACATTACAGACAAGGCCATAAACCAGCTGGAGTTTTCCAATAACACTCATTTCTCCTATCTAAAATAGTGCTTTAGACATACTCTGAGATGCTGGACTTCATTGACAGCCTGACAATTTTTAGTCAAGGACTGCAACTTCTGAACAGCATTTATGAACCTCCTAGGTTGGAGGAACTCCCTGAAAACTATAATCTCACCAATCTTTGTGGTTTTGCCAAAGTTTTGCACCCAGAAAAATATAAATATTTGTTCTAAAACCTTTTTATTTTTGCAGCAAATAATCTGCAAAATAAATCAAACTACCGGTTGAATTTCAAAGTTAACATCATTCCCACCAAATCCGTAAGACGTTTCACATGAAGTTCAAAAAAACACTTTTCAACATTTTTCCCATTAATGGGGTTCCCCCACGGAGAAGAAAAACAGCTCATTTTAGCTTCTCCAGCTCTCAGGTCCCCAGCCCTTCCTTTCTGTGTGCAGCATGACATTGAGGACAGCCTGCAGGAACTCCAGCCTTACTTTTCCCACCTCATCACACTCCAACTTGTGTGTTTTGCTAGTGCCACTTAATTTTGAGACTGAGCAGAGCAGGGATTGCATGCAGCTGCATGTTGGCATGAACAGTGCTTCTGGCTTTTGAGCTGAGCCATATCAGAGCTTTGCTCACCATCCTGTGGGCTCGTGTGTCATCTCATGTGTGGATGCTGGGCGCTGCAAGAAATCTGCTCAATGACATCTGTTTAATAATATTTTTACTGTTTTTAAAAGAAAATCCTATGTTGAGGGAAGGCGAAATTGCACAGCAGCTGCACAGACAGAAAGGTCTGGGCTCTGAGATCCATCTACATTAAGTTAGTATTTATTCAGGTATGACAGTAATTGTATGGTAACTGAACATCTTCGATATTTTCCCCCCTCAAAAGCAAAACATTACTGCAGGCAACAGTCTAGATTTAGGTGAACTCACACTGTGACAAACTGAGAATGGAGAAAACACATTTCTTGTCCATAAAAGGACAGCTCACACATCCACAGAGGGTAGCTCTGATATTGCTGCTGTTCCAAACTGCAAAGTGGGGACTCAATCTTGCAAAAAGGAGTTTTGTTTAGAGTGGATAGAACGTTCTTCAGCTAAAGATTTTTTTCTTCTTTTTTTCCTTTGCCTTCTGAAACAGAAAATGGCTCACCCTCTAAGCAGAAAATGGTGATTTTTTTTTTTTAAGTGGAAAATTTTCTGTTCAGGAGGGAGGGGATCCTTCCCCTTATCTCAGCACTGGTGATGCACATCTGGAGTGCTGCATCCAGTTCTGGGCTCCTTAGTACAGGAGCAAATCCATGAAAATTATTAAGGATTAGGACAACTGTACCAAGAGGAGAGGCTGACAGAGCTAGGGCTGTTCATGCTGCAGAAGAGAAGTTCCGTTACTATTTTATTTAAGTGCAGAGGTACCTCACAGGAGGGGGTTACTAAAGATGGAGCCAGGCTCTACTCAGGTGTGTCCATGATAGGACAGAAGGCAATGGGAAAAAACTGAAATATAGGAAATACTGCTGATACATGAAATACATTTTTGTTAAGTTTAAGGGTGGTGAAACACTGGAATGGCTTGTCTAGAGGTTGTGGAGTCTCCATCCATGTAGATATTCCAGATCTGAGTAGGCAGAGCTCTCTGCAAGCTGCCCTATCTGATACTCCTGTGAGCAGTGAGATTGGCCTACATAATGTCCTGAGGATCCTCCCAACTCCATCTGTCCCACGGTCTGTGACTCTGTGCCTTTATTCCAGAGTGCCAAAGGTCTCTGACACGTGGCAGATGTATTTGCAGAGCAGGAAAATCAAATTCAAGGCTTTCCTGAGTAATTTGAAGGAGTATTATAGTCAGGGTTTATCACAGACTATGAGGGTGCTCTATGAGGAGTTTTGTATTTTCTCCTTCAATCCACTACTTGTGCAGCAAATTTATAAACAGGTGTGATCTTTAGTGAATGGTTCACATCTATGACTTAGGATTTTATGTTGAAAATTGATTTAATTTAAATATTAATGATAATACCAAATATACAGGTGTCCAAATATACAAGGAAAAAAAATCTGTCCTCCCTGGACAGTTGCTCCTGGCTCTCAGCTACACAAACAAGATGACAGAAACACTTAAAAAAGAAGTGACAAATGAGCTTCTAGAATATGGACAGAAGGTAGAATTAGAAGCCATATAGAGCAGTGCATGGCAAAGTATCAAGACCACTTGGTAAAACCACTTTTAGAAATGGTTTTCAAAATACTGAATCATTGAACAAGATTTTTGAGCTTTAGGAGACGGCGGGGAGAGGGATGGCCCCAATCTGTCCATGAATATTTCTAATTGATGTCAGCTTTGTTTCACCTTATATAAATGTAACTTCTTTAAAAACCACCCAAAAAAAGATCCCCAGTCCTGAAAACAACTCTCACAAAATGGGAGTTGGGTCACTGGGTCCTTCTGAATTCCCCACTTGTATCATAGAGGCCTAATAACCACTTCTGATTTGACTGCATCATTTTCCTTCAGGAACCCTTTCCCTTACTAGAGAGAGAAAGAAAACAAAAGCACTATTGAAACACAGAATTTATTTCCTTCTTATGGTAACATTAAATAGAAGCCACTTGATAAATATGAATTAGATGGGTCTGAGAGATCTCAGCACACAAAATCTGACAACAGTTAGCAAAGTCAGAATTTTTTCATTTCACATAGTGAAACAGTTTTCTACTGTGCATGATTCTGCAAGTTTGAAACTAAACTTCTCTCTGGAATAAACTCTGTGGAAGTAACTTCGCCTCTCTCTGCTGCCAAGCCCAGGCCATGCTATCCCAAGAACTACCTACCTCTGCAGAGAAAGGGCTTAACTGATATATATGCCACTAGCCATGGAAAGGGGAAAGCAAGGCCTAAAATATAGATGAAATATTGAAAAAAAAACTCAGAAGAGAGTTTGCATTCATTATAAAGTATAACAAATAGCATCTTTAAAGAAACACACAGCCTGTTTCCATGTCTCTATATATGTCTCATATCTTAGTAACATAGAGGTTACTAAAAAAATCCCAATTTTCATGTTTACAGCCTCTAGCAAACCTCCTTCTTGGACTGTTTTAACATTGACTCTCTGTTTCTTTGCAGATCTTACAGGTGAACAAGGTGATGTCCATCTTGTTTTATGTGATATTTCTCACTTACCTTCGTGGCATCCAGTCTTCCAACATGGATCAAAGGAGTTTGCCAGAAGATTCGATAAATTCTCTTATTATTAAACTCATTCAGGCAGACATTTTAAAAAACAAGTTTTCTAAGCAGATGGTAGACATTAAGGAAAACTATCAAAACACAGTGCAGAAAACAGACACTCAGCAAGACATAGACAGAGAGGAAAATGTGAAATCAGACTTCCAGCCAGTTTTCTCAGTGGATACAGATCTCTTGAGGCAGCAGAGACGCTACAATTCTCCCCGAGTCCTTCTGAGTGACAACACGCCGCTGGAGCCGCCGCCCCTGTACCTCATGGAGGATTACATCGGGAATTCCGTGGTGGTGAACAGAACCTCCCGGCGGAAGAGGTATGCAGAGCACAGGGGCCACCGGGGGGAATACTCTGTTTGTGACAGTGAAAGTTTGTGGGTCACGGACAAATCCTCCGCCATCGACATCAGGGGACACCAGGTGACTGTTCTGGGAGAAATTAAAACAGGCAACTCTCCAGTTAAGCAATACTTTTACGAAACGAGGTGCAAAGAGGCCAAGCCTGTAAAAAATGGCTGCCGCGGCATTGATGACAAGCACTGGAACTCCCAATGCAAGACATCCCAAACTTATGTCAGAGCACTGACTTCAGAAAACAACAAACTGGTGGGCTGGAGGTGGATACGGATAGACACCTCCTGTGTGTGTGCCTTGTCCAGGAAAACAGGAAGAACATAGATCTGCATCTCTTTGCTATATAAATTATTACTTTAAATTATATGATACGCATGTAGCATATAAATGTTTATATTGTTTTATATATATTATAAGTTGACCTTATTTATTAAACTTCAGCAAATCTACAGTATATAAGCTTTCTCTCTCAATAAACAAGAGCAAAGGGTGTGTGCCTCTACCGTGGTCAACTCTCGGGTTTTTTAGACTATGTTTGTGACACTGCTTGTCGGCAGCATACCTTAACCTTCCTGTAAAATCTGTAAAATCAGTATTTTTCATTCAGTATTGTCAAACCAGTGACTGTCATTTAGTAAACTTGTTAAAAATCAGATCAATGCCAAGACTTGTGTACATATTTATATTCCCTGCTCTATACATTCATATTTAATTGGATCTGCAGTGTTGACTCCTCACCACCAAAAAAAAATGGACCAAAATACAAGTTTCAGCCTGCAGATGATGTCAAATTTTCAGGCATCAGGTAGCCCTAAAATATAGTTTCTGTTACGCCAGTTTTGCCAGTGAAATGACTATTTTCCCTCTGATAGCAATTCAGAATGGCTGCTAATAATCCAGGAACATCCATTTGCATTTAGGAAGCCCATTTGTTTTGCAACTGTTTCTAATGCTGCCAGTGCATCATTGAAAAAATATGAAAAAAATCTGAAATATTTGTAGCCAAAACTTGCTGAAGTCAAGAACTGATCTAAATGGATCATTAATATAATACATAAAAGATGGTTTGTTGTGATCAGCCTCTTCCTCCTCACATGAATCAACTATCTTCTGCTTGCATTGTTGGACCATTCCTCTCTGAGTTTTTAAATTAGAAACAAAGCTGGGAGTGTCTTAACCTTAAAAGAGTTCTTGGCTTGCAAATCGTAGTAAAGAAAGATACGATATCCTGGCCACAAGCCCGTATGAAGGTTTCCTTCTCTTCAGTGATCCATTCTCCACCTTTCCCAGGGGGAAAATATGTGTTGAACTGCTTGAGAAACCTGGTACCTTTCACAGGAATGTGAAATGGATGGTGGCTAAAATCCATGAAGTCTATAGTTATACTGAAGTTCCCCAATTAAACATATGAGTGGTTGCTTAGGAAAGACAAATGTGCTAACGTGTATTTACCTCAGAGTCTTCTGTGGATTGTCATGTAGCCCCACTGAAGACAGGAATAATGACACTACTTGAAGAGATGTCCCATTACACGTTAGCTGTGCAATGCCCTCGTTGGGATCCCACTCCCAGGAAGCAAATGAGAGTTCATGTCTAGGAACAGAATTAAAATTGAGCCGCATGTTATCTGTGTTCAGATAGATCTAACCCAGAGCCAGGGCTGGGAAATACCAGCTATTCAGAAAGTTTTATCCTCATTTATTTTCTGAGGGGTTTACAGCTATAGCCTTTGCTGCCATAGCGTGTTCAGCATCACAAATGGAAATGAGATCAGAGCCCTCAAACATGAGGCTGCAGGATGCCTTTGCTCATGCAGCTTTCACCCCTGGAAAACCAGCTTCAAACATGCAACAGGCCATAAAAGGCAGCAAACTGTGGGGTATCCCGTAATCCCTTACAGAGAGCTCTGCACACCATAAAACCACCAGGGAGCTGGACAGGTTGCCTTGAGGCCAAGCAATGGAACAGTCCTGTCTTGGAAAGCCAGGTTAGAGCATGTGGGTATTTTCTTCAGGGGAGGCCAGAAACAAAGCTTTTGAGAACCATCTCAATTTTCAGCATGAGGCCAGGGTATTCACCTCACAGGAAATATCATCACTTTCAGCACTAAATCCTAACTTTGTTTCAAGCAATAACCACTTCAGAGGTTCAATACCAAGGCAGCCATTAAAATGAGAGGATGGAATATTACATGGAAGTCAGTGTCTGATAGATCTGATTAGAATATTTCTCATTTCTTGGCAAAATTTTTAAAAAGAAAAGAAACCCAACCCCACAGAGCTTTTGCTACTTCTCCCAGTAGGAAAGTTTAAGTTTTAACTAACCATTTTGGCTTGGGGGAATAAGCATATTTTTCAGAGTTCTGCCACACTGGATTTTTTTTTGAATTAAAAGCTTGATTTTACACCCTGAGTTCCCAATAAAGATCTTTTGCAGATGCTAGGAGCAATTGAGAGCTTATATAGTTATGGATCACTAACTTTAGAGATCTCCTTGTTTCACTGTGCCACATAGGTCTATCTCCATGTGAGAAGAGGAGGTAAGGAGACCAATCCCATTAATCAGAAACTGCCTTGTTTGGCAGTGTGGATGTCACTTTTGTTTACATAAATCCATTTCTTCAGATTTTGTTACTGTAAATCCAGAGAAGATCTGTTGAAGACAGGAAAGAAAATATAGCTCTATAACAATATAGACAACATCAGAGTTGATTCTAACGCCTTTTTTTAATGCTCACTGAAAATCACAGGAGGTTCATTCCTTAAGGGTTCAAAGAAAGCCATTTGTCATTTTCCACTCTAAATCCAGTAACAGGAACTGGTCTTTGACTCTTGACTTTAACAAGTATTTTACAAGCAGCCAGCAAAAATATCTCAGAGTAAATATGCCTGTCATCTGAAACACATGAGATGAGAATGGAGTGTGGTGTGTACGGTTATTAGACTGGCTGCCCCTTTCCCATCCCAGGAAAACAATGAGTGGAAGTGTTACCCTCTGGATCTGATCCAGCTTCCACTAAACTCGATGGGGGGAAAAAAAAAATCTCACCTTCTCTGGTGGAATCTGGATCAGGCCCCAAGCGAAGAAAAACCTGCAGATCTCGACCAGAGAGCAAAGTAATTCCACACATCAGTAACACTTTCCTGTAAATCCTGTGTATGCATAAGATGCTGTATAATTTTGTAACGAGTTTGTAAACAAAGGCTGTAATAAATTTGTTAAGGTCTAATTCTCTTTTCACTGTAGCCAGGGATGGTTTTATTGCCAACTTTGGTCATGGCACAATGAATTCAAAATTCGTATCCAACTTTTTTTTTGTTTGTGTTAAGTAATTAAACAAAATATTCAGCTCTCAACGCCAGTTTAATTTAAGCATTCTAAAAATCACTTCCATTAGACGGCTCAGATGCTCTGTCAATATTGTTTTGCCAATAGATCATTATAAACACACATTATATTTAGATTTTCTCCCAAATGACCAAATGCTATTCTGAAATTGGCTGTCTGTGTCAAAATGTATTTTCTCTGCTTTTTCCCCCTACTTTTTTTCCAGTCCATTTAGTAACAGCAAAAAATGCTCCACTGAGGTTTTGGAAAACCATCTGCATTTATTTTACCACCTTTGAACATGTGTTCAGGAATGAAGTCTGTGCAGAGAGTTTACTGCTACCAAGAGATTTGTGCGGCTGCACCAGGAAGAAACTTCGACTGGACTTTACAGAGTGTGTGCTCAAAACCACTCTGCTCATACTCTGTTATTTCAATTCTTTAGCAACCCAAGGCTTTTGCATTGTGTATCTGCAGACAATACCAAACAGGAAACAAGCCTGATCAGGAGTTTCAAAATTAAAAATTTCATTATAATGACCTGCTATCTCTGACCTCTTGGCAAATGCAAACGTTTGCGCAGTGAAGTCAAGCACAGGAACATTTGTTTCATTTAATAGAAATATTGTGGCAAAAGCAACGGGATTCTGTGCTCTCCGTGCTTGCTAAGCATGTGTAGTTCATCATGGATATGGGCAGGAGGAGGAAGAGGAGGCAGAGAAGTAGAATCAGATAAAAAGCACTAGAGCTTGTAAGAAGTTAAAAGGCTGTGCTCCAGCTCGGAGCATTTTAAAGCGTGGAGGGGTTGTTCTCTGAAATGCTTTGTCTGTATTTTGTTACAGCAGATGGCAGAATGACGAAGCAAGCACAGATGTGGTGTAAAAAAACCAAGCAATATGAGGATAACAAAAAACTTTCCTGGGAAAGTCGGCCACTTGCTACCACTGTGGGTCCCTGCAGTTCTGGGCAGGTGACTGCAGAGTTCAGCTATGACCTGCGGGGGAGGGGGAAGAAGTCTTTTTTTCCTGCAGCACATTACATTCATGAGCTGGATCGTTTTCCTTCCTTTCCTTTTTTTTTCTTGTCCCTTTGAGTTTTTTGTTTGTTTGTTTGTTTGTTATGGTAATCTCTAGCTGCTTTGGCACTCTGATGAACAATGAGTGGTAATGCTTTGCATGAATGTCCCCAAATATAGATTTCTCCTTTGTTTTAGAACTGAGCTTTGAAGCCAGAAGTGCCTGAAAGCCATATTTTCGTCACAGAACTGGCCTTTTGATGTCATGACCTCATGTTTCTGGACATTTTGATCACAGGGCTCTATTCTGGAGCTCTTATCCACACAATAGATGAGATCATGACCAGGCTGATTGAGAAGTGGCTGTGTACATGACAACAAAGAGAGAATGAGGCAGCCTTGTGCCGTCTTTGCATCCACCTTCACACATCTCCTGCTCTGATTTCAGTCTTGAGTTGCATGATCAAGGGCCAGTGATCAAGGTTTGCTTTCTGCATGTCCAAGGGTTCAGATGCCAAGAATATCCTATAATGGTTAGGTTTGGGAGTGACCCTAAAAATGATCTCATCCCAACACCTCTGCCAGGGGCAGGGACACCTTCCACTAGACCAGGTTTCTCAGAGCCACATCCAGCCTGTACTTGAGCACTTCCAGGGATGATCTTTGGCAAAAGGACAAATTCTCAGTTTACATAAATATGTCTTGTGTGAATGTGGGTATACCTTCTGTAAAAGGCTGCCATGGTTGCAGCGTTGGCCCTCTCCAAAACACAGTACATTGTCACTTTTCACCTGTGTCACAGGGAGCAGATGGAGTCATTGACAGATCAGTCATTGACAGACCAGCTCCTCCCTCCATCCAGGGGAGACTGCTAAGGAAGCACGTAACACGGTCCTTTTCTCTAAACAAAAATATTCCTATGGAGGGTGTGAGGAAAGCAAAGGAAGTGCTGAAACATGCAGGGAGTCAGAGCTGTTGGGTGGCAAACATCTTGCAGAGATTTTGGAAAGCGAGGGAGAATTCAGCTGTTCAACAGTAACATCAGATGAAAAACTCTCTCCTGCTATGATAAGAGTTAAATAAATACCATTAGATCATCTGTAGCAGTAATTCAAAATCAAAATGAACCTTTATTAATTGGGGTTAATCCTTCTGTGTTGATGAGGAGTTAACCACACTTGCTGTGCACAAATGATGAAGCCTTGCTGTCAGTTACCTTGTGGTAGCCCCCGTTTTCAGCACTCAGGACTATGAAGCTGTTAAGGGACGGCCAAATAATCCACATTTGAATGCATGAGGGGGAGCCCACGTTGGAAGCATTATCCACCACACAAAACAAGCACAGTTTTTAACATGAGTTTCATAAAAATTTCTCATTACTTTGTCCAGTTC
>WBNQ01087839.1:0-16074 GCA_013401375.1 Spizella passerina
ATTGGTCTTGCTTATTAACATATAACTGGATGTGGTTCTACGGCTGAGCTTACACAGAAGCATTGACTAAATTGATGGTTTTTCCCCATGTTAAATCCATCTTAATTTATTTGTATGCTCATCTTGCTTTACATTTTCAGTATAGTAGACTCACCCTCATTTTGGATTTATAGCTGCAATACTTAGTTTTTTTCTACAAAAATGGTTCCTAGAAACTGAATGAAAGACAGGAGAAATAAAATTTAAGTCATTAAATAGTATCTAAATTAGAACTGTTTTCCTGGGTCTATGAATGGAATATGAATACCACTTTTCCAGCAGTTTGTTTTTTCTCATGTACACTTTTTTGCATTTTTGAGATACTGCTTGAATTAAATTTAGGTTTGGATTGCTTGTGTACATGGTCTGCCTTTTTCTAAAGGAGATTTTTTAAAAACATTCTCCTGTAGCAGGGAGCATTGATCTAAGGACAAAAAGGTTTCAATTCCAAGAATGTGATCAACAAATATTAATTAGAATTTTGAAGATTCGGTGCTCTTATTCTCTACAAATTTTTGNAGCAGCAGAAGGTTTGTAACAGTACCTGTGCGCAGTGGAAGACAAGTGCTCTTCCAGAACACCTGTGCCTGGTGTTTGGGAAGGAAGCTACTTTCGTGCTTGGTCTTTAGTTCATGAAAATTCTGGAAATGCTCTTCCAGAATACCTGTGTCTGGTGTTTGGGAAGGAAGCTTCTTTAGTTCATGAAAGTTCTGGACCCATAATATTTGGTGAATGCCAGTTCTGACCTCAGGCATTTAAAAATATGCACCATGGATTCTTTAGGTCTTTCTCTCTGAAGAAAGCAGTTGATACGTTACTGAGCTCACAAAACAGGCCACATTTAACAGAGCAGTAACATCTCAGCCTGGCTGAAGCAGTTTTTGGATGGGCTGGCCAGAGTGATGCAGGCTACTCCTGAAAACTGTAGGGAGTTCATGTTGTGTGGTTTTGCATCATTTTTTAAATACAAATCCTACTACACTCTAAGGCTTTTATTTTTAGCTGATTAGTAACACCTGTGATTTTATTAATAGATGCCTTGAGTTCTGCTTATTAATTGGTAGCCTAATATGAGTTCATGCATCTTGTTGCAAAAAGGGAGCAGAAGCAAGTGGCATCCTAGCACCCAACTGCCAGCAGCATCTTTAGCTGGAATTCCATTTTCCCACAAAACAGTTGAGAAATTGAAGTTGAAAGGTTTTTCAGTTTTCAGGAAACATAAGAATTTCTGCAAAAACTGTAAAAGAAGCTGAAAAAGCATAAGATTTCAAAGCATATACTAAGAAAATGGAAAAGGAAGATATATAAGGTAATTTATGCACTGGTTTGGTTTAATGTATTCAACTGAATTTGATACAATCTTCACAAGATCTAGTGCATTTTCTGTTAAAAAGAATCAGAATTCTTTTATTGAAAATTATTATTTTACTTTCAACTCTCTCCTTATTAAAGCTAGGGAACTATTTCCCTGAAGAAATTTGCATCTATTAGCAAAGGAAATATATGTACTACTAGAAAATACTTAACCTAGGACAAATTGGTGACAGCAGGATACTGAGCAATTAAATCAGTGTTCTCAGAGAGGATGTGAAGGAAAACCCAGATAAATGTAGCAGATACTTAGATTGTTTAATCAAGCTGCATAGTAACTTTTTTTTCTGAAGAATGTACACATATATAAAATTTTGGGATTGGTCTCTGAGTGCTTTTTGGCTGTAGAACGCTTTTTGAATAAAATGAAAAGGTTTCTGTGGAGAGTAAGAGAAATAGTATTGTATTTTTCTACACAAAATTTGCTATTTTCAACAATGGATTACCCTAGTGAATAGAAAGGAAGGAGCAAGCACTAAGTTCTCTGACATACAGATCAACTAGAAAAAAGGCCATTCTGAACATTTAACTTCTGCTCTTCCTTAAATTAGTGTGATAACTTTCTCACTTTGCTTCAGGGTCCTCCCTTTTCAGTTTGATCAATCTCAGTGTAAATATAACTGAAATATATTTAATCAATTGTATTTAATACTGTATCATTCAATATATTTTGAACATTTCTCTCAAAAATTTTGGTGCCCACAGTTATTTTCTTGACCATTTACTCATAGGAAAAATTACAACTTTGCTAAGTTTCCAAACAGAAATCCCCCAATTTTCAGTCTTTTATGTTATAAAATCAAGATGGAGTTTATATGACCACATTGATGAATAAATACATATTTAAGTTCATTTAATAACTGGTCTGCCTTCTCATGGGTGATGTCTTTTACTATCTTGATTCCATCATTTGGAATTTCTAGGTCCATATCTGTAATAATAATTTATGTGCTGGAGTCTACTACTTATGCTGACACAACAGACAAACAGAAGCCAATAAAAACCTTTCAGTTATTTAGAATATAAATGTGCATCACACCATTTCCAGAGTCCATATATGTACATACATATACAGTCCATATACAGTTCATGTATATAGGAGTTAATTTGGCTGGTTTGATGACTTAGCTAAAGCTGAGTGTTTAATGTATATTTTTCTTTTCTCCAGTTCCACAAGATTTTATGGTCTTTATGCGCTTCACTAATGACACATTTCAGACTGATTTGCTATGTTATTTTTCAAATTAGAATAATAAATTATATTCTGCAGTGCAATATTATTCGAGGCTGATTTGCCTCCTGTGTTATGAAAATAGGTGTTATTTTCCCTTAGAATTCCCACTTTTTTCATTTAAAAGCATTATTTAATCTTAGTCATTCTCATATTGATGAAATTGGTGCTTGGGAAAATGCTGACTAATTCCTGAATCATGCTGCTGAATACTGAGTATTTTTTATATAATAACAGGTTACTGTCAGAGATAAGAATCTTACACTGGACTGACGCACATAAAGTGTGTTGTCTTTATGTGAAAACAGTGCTGAAAACAGAATTCAAGTGGTAGCAAACTACAAACATATCTCTATTTCAGTAAAAGATTACTTACTTTAACTTTATTAAGGTACACTTGCTCTCTCTGATATTTAAACACCTTCCCTACACATACACACACAAACAAACCCCAGAAACCCACCCTCATCTACTTCATTGCTGTTTTTTGGAAACTGATAATTATTGGCTAATTCAGCAGAGATTGGAGTAACAGACTTTGGCTAAATTGTCAAGTATAGGAATTACTGATTTTCAGCATTTCCATCCTCAAAAATTAAATCTGGTGCTGGTTTCATTTAATTATCAATTTTTAAATATGAATGTTTTAAAACTTGATTTTGTCAGTTTTGTGTGTAAGAACAATAGGAGTTCATATTTCAGATTAAATGGGGCATGCTTGTAAAAAAGTACGTGTACTATTTTTAACAAATTGATATTGTTTAAAAATAATATTAAAGATATTTCCATTAAAGAATTACTCATATATATGTTATTTTCCAGAGCAGTCGCTGATCTAATTGCTGTGGTGCTCACTAGTTGCAAACAAAAGGGCAGAGTTTGATAGCTGTTTTGTAAATTGTTTTAATGATCTGCCTCCTAATATTATCCAAAGAATTATTGTAGGTGGTATCAAGTAGTATCCTTGTTTTCCCTCTAGAGGATCTGTAGGTCACCACACTTTGGCATTGAAGTCCTACTGCTCTCTAAAGAGAGGTGGATGTCTCACTGGCTGGTGGGTGAAATACCCGGCTGAGGACTCTGAGTTTCTCTAGTTCAGAGAGGGGGAGGCTGAGGAGTGACCTCACTACAGCTCCCTACATCTTCCTGAGAAAGGGAAGTTGAGTGTGAGGTGCTGAGCTTTTCTCCCTTGTACCCAGTGCCAGGACATGTGGGAATGGCCAAGAGCTATATTGCTCAGAAGTTCTAACTCTGAGCTAGCAGGTGGTGTTGGACACCCACAATCATGCCCCAGCCTGAGCATGGGCTCTGGCATGTTCTGAGAAGGAGGCACAAACTTTCTGATGGGGGCGAGAGCAAGTGTGTGTGGGGGTGGATCACCTTGAGATCATTTGACCACCTGAACAAGTTTGTAGAAAGCAGATGTGATGTGTTGTTTTTGAAAGTCTTCTGTGTTCATCCAGTTTTTCTGGTTTCCCTCAGGATGGCATTGAGGCTCAGAGATAAAATCCTGAGTCTGATGCAGGATGCGCTCCTCAGCTAAGTGGTTTCAAGCTTACCCATGGGTTGTTTTTCTCCTTTTACATATTTTTAGAAATGTCTAAGCTATTTCTCATGGGAAAACATGCTAGAGCATAATATCCCGAGAAAACCACCACTCCCTCAGAGGGAAAGTCCACGCCAATGCTCTGTCTCCAAAGCAGCTGGTCAATGTCTAAGGAGAGACTTGAGCAGGTCCTGATGGTGCTCACAGGCCTCAGTGGCTGGGGCTGGCCTCCCCTGGGACCCCCAGCCCCACCAGCTCCTGCCAAGGATCCAGGACACCTGTCCCAGCTCAGCCTGGCACCCTCAGTCCCAGCCTAAGCCATGTTGAACCTGTGCCAGTCTCATTATCCCACCATAATTATACAAATATTCCCGATATTAATTAACTAACAATGCAAAATGTATTGGCACTGCATGGTAGAAGAAATATTTGTGAATTGCACAATGTTTATTTAGGTTAATAAGCTTAATGTATGGTATTAAACAATTTGACAGCCTTAAGTATAGACATTTTTCAAAATTTAATAGAATAGTAACATTTAACTTCACAAATAAATTCATTTTTACTCATAATCTTGGGATAGTTGTCAAGGTGTAATCTTATTGACTGACCTCTTTAGAAAGCAAGAAGACATTAGGAACAATTTCATAAGGGTGCCATCTAGGGCATTGCACAATAGCTACTCCAATAATGTAGATTGAAACTAAGACTAATATTTTCTGGGTATATTTTTCTCCATTGACTTCTTCTACCATTTTTTAGGACCTACATAAATAAGCTATAATGCTGCTTTTAAGTTGATGAAGATATGAAAGCTGGCCTCATGCTTACAACACACAGAGAAAGTTTTCATTTTTCATAAAAGTATCATGAACTGTAAAAGAAAAAAAATTTGCAGTTAAAGTAACATGGTCTGAAAAAAAAATGAAACTAGAAATCACTCCTCTTGGAAATCTGTGGTCTGGACTTTTTGAGCAGGTGTGTATCAAAATATGTAAGGAAATACTGTCACATATAACTGAATGTTAAATAGGGCATGATAATTGCCAAGATCTTGGTTTCTAAGAAAAGATGTATGGAATATGAATAAACAAGCAGTATTATCTAGTCAGTCATCCACAAGATGAGTCCCACAAAATGTCTCCTAAATTAACTAGATAATTGGCTACGTTTTCATGAATAAATATATTTTTCCTTAAAAAAAAAATCCAAAGAGATTGGTTGGGGTGGGTTTTTTTTCCTAACAGTTTAAGGTATGGTGAAAATGGCCTCAAAATTTATGCTTAAGATGAGACCTTACAACCAAAGAGCAATTTTCTCAAAGACTCAGGACAGATACAATAGATAATTTACAGGTTTAAGATATGCACAGAACAAGGCACTGAAAACAGTATGTTATCAGAGGTACAATCGTATGACATGGTGTAATCAATTGCAAAAAAGAAAGAATCTGACATCTCTAGAAGTATCTTCACAGTCATAGCCAGGATTTCAAAGAGTGTAAATTAAGTGGCTTCAAACCAAACCCTTTTAGTTGCAACTGAAATTATCATCTATCCACTGTGTACAGTTATTTTTACAGAGAGCTGTTATTTTGTATAGAAAAAGCAGCATTCAGTGGGCGACACAAAGAACATCTAACATAACCTGTGGGTTTTTTTGATCTATAGCGTTTATACATTGCTTTGTACATCATAAATGCATAATTTCATAACTCTACAAAGGTTGATACCAAGATCATTTGAGATAAAACTATTCTATGAGCAGGGAAGGTATGTTAATATTTCTAATTTGAATATTATTTCTTTGTATTATAAATCACCCTTGGTTATTTTATCTCTACTATCCTCTAGCATTTAATACAGATTCAGGAATATTATTAACCATCTATTAGCATAATATGAAGTATTCAAATTTCTTTTAGTGTATATGAGTTTCTGCAATATTTTCTGCAAATATTGTATAACTAGACTAACTGTAGCTTCCATGAGCCTCAAGCATTTCTATGATGCTTATTCATTAATTTAGAGAGTATCCTGTATACTTCCAAAGGAATCACATTTCTTGAATTAAAATGTAAAATTCACAACTGAAGTGATTATTATTAGGAAGCTGAATTCAGTTAAAAGAGCAATAAACACTGGATGCAGACATGCAAATAAAAGTTTTAATGATCTTGCAGGGGATTAAATTGTAACCAGTGAAATCATAAACAAAGTCGTATTTTTATCTTGTTAAAAGGTAATATAAACTAAGTTTCAGCTACAAGGAGGAAAAAAAGTATTATTTTTTTTTGCAGACATTTTCATGTATAAATAGTGTTGACTTTAGTATTTATGAAAAAGTTAGACATAACCTTGTAAAGGAGACCTTTAATCACTTTAGGTTTTAGTATGGAAGCCAGTATCCCTTTCTAAAGTTGAATAAATAATAGCAATTTCCGTTACCAAGAAAAAAATGAAAGAGGAGGAAAACTAGTCTAGTTTCCAGAACATCCACCTCAACAAAACTGCAGCCAAAGCCACCAAAAAACCTAGAGTATGCAACAAACTAGAGTTTATATTTGAAATCTATTTTTTCCCTCTGGAATAATATTTCAATGTTATAGTTAACATATTATAGGTAGATCTCTCTACATTTAAAAGAATTATTACCACTAGAAAACAAAGCTATTCTGGTTAAGTTTTAATAAAACTAATCTACTTTTAATTATTGGGGTCTTTTCTTTTTTCTTATTCTGCGGTTCTTCCTTAAAAACATCATAAAGGTTGTGTTGCAAATATCAGAAAATCATAACATTTTAGAAATTCTGAACACTGCATATATTTGTCCTGTTAATGAGCTCTACTTTTGATGTGGTTATTGGATATTTTTTACAAGCATTCTGAAGCTCCTCTTATTTGAGCAGAATAGATGCATTATATTCTGCAATTATCTTTTCATTAAGGATGTCAAGAGTGAAGCTTACTTTATGAGCTTTATGGGTATCTGCATCCAGTCCTTGGCAATGCTCACGCTCACACCCCTGAACCAATGTTTTGCTGTTCTCTTTATTTGTCCCAGAAATAATAGCCATAGAATGTTTCATCTTTCTTATGGTGTCAGTATCACAGAAAAAGTGCCAGTGAATAGATACAATTTGTAGGTACTTACACTTTGTGATTGTATCTTTAGCTTATTTTTAAAAACTTGGCATACTATTATTGCTTTGGTTTGGAGTGCTCATTGTTCTTTGTCATGATGGTACATGTCTTTGTCATTTTGACAATCATGGAGAGATCTCCTATTTCTGGAGTTTAAATAAAAAGGGGGGGTTGCTTCATTCTTGAAATAGAATTTACATAATAATGAGCATGTGGTGAAAATAGGTGCCTGAAAATGTTACAGCTAACCATTACTGAGAAATTGTTTGCCTGTATCCCCCTTTTCTCCAGCATTTATCTTCTGAATTTCTTCATTCTTTTACCTATCATTTTACATGATTATTTTTTCTGTCTTGGCTGTCTGTCTCTGACTCACCTTTTAGATTCTGTTTGCACGTTATTCTCCCACAGGATACCACTGGCTGTTACACTTTCTTTTACCAAGTGGCTCTGTAGCAAGTAGGACATCTGCCTCTGCAGCATTTGCCTCTGTATTATGCTAAATGTCTCTCAGAATGCAGCCATGAATGGGTATCAAACTGGGCTGTCCTGCAAGGCAAAATGAAACCTTGAGAGGCTGCCACTGGCTCATGCAGAGACTTTGTAATTGAATGTTCTACATCATTTCACACAGTTCCAAAGTCTCATTTGTTGCAGTTTACATGGTAATTTAAAATATTAGTGGAAGGCAAGGCACTTGCAAACTGGCCAAAAAGGGCTGCTTGAACCACGTCTTTGATAGGAAGGTGTAGAACTTGTATGGGTGACTACAACACTGGCCTCCAGCAGGGAAGGCAAAAACCAGCAATGCCAATAAGCATGTCATACCCAGAGTTTCTTCACTTTAGGGATAGCCCAAACTGTACAGAATATCTGAAACTATCTGAATTTCTGTCACTGTGGTGGCAAAAAGGTGAAAAATAAATGAGAATTTAGGTGGGAAGAAGATCTTCAGTATAATGAGTTAGATATCAATGTCTGGAATATGAATCATACAAACAAGACCTCAGTTTAGCATTTGCGTCTTTTTGTTTGTATAAAAGCATGGCTGTTAAGCTCCATATTTTTGGAGCCAAATATTTGTTTCATGTAAATTACCTCATTCCATTAAGATCAATGAGATACCGTGAAAGCACAAAGATTTGGACAAATAGTATCTAAGGGAAGCCTCTTGTGTCACTGTACTTTATGGTGTTTCTATAGGTTGTGGTGATTTCCTGTAGCAGGCAGTGAGAACAATGTACTGGTGTGTGACTTAGCAGCAAGTGTGTAAGGGATGTGGATTTATTTCTCTTCACATCTTTAAAAACTTTGAAATGAATGCTGATTTCAGCATTGAAGCTGTATTCAAGGCCTCAGGCAATTACTTTTTAATCAGTATTTGAAGAACTCCTTTTCCACCTCAAGGAACATTTTTATGAATGCAGAAATGTGCAGGTTTCTCCAGGCAATAAAAAGCCATTAGAATCAGGAGTGAGGAGTGCTGCAGGGTAGAGTAACAATTCTGACATTTCTGAGGAAACTCAGTTTATAGAAACATAATTTATACAAGATCATAGGAGTCATTACAGTGATGCTCTAAACAGGAAGGTATTTTCTTGTGAATGAAAATCCCATACCAGTAAAAGAAGTTCATTAATCGTCTCACCATTAAGGATGATACATGTAGTTCTGTGGGCACATAGATTACCACATGGAGTCCCGAATCCGTTCAGATTTCTGTAGTCCATACATACAAATAGGCAGGTAGGGCATAGATTAGGAGTGCTTTAAAATACAATATAACTATTCTGAAGAAATTAGATTTTACAAGATTGAGTTAAAATAATCCTGTATTTTGCTTTTCAATTAACACAAAATTACATTACCTACATTATTCATACTAACTCAGGGATTTTCTATGTTGGATGGGAGATTTAAAAGTGCTAGCCAAAAGTAAGATTTGTGGACTGTATAAAACCAAATGTCTTCAGTTGCTCAATAGGATATAGAATTTTTCCATTTAATATGAGAGAAGATCACACAAATACAAAAAATCAATAAACAACTTGTTAACCTTAGACAGGGGACAAAAAACAGGAGAGTAAATAACCCATGCACTCTGCTTAGAAACCAAGTAAATTCAAGGTACATTGAACTAAGATGAGAAAAGAACAGAAAAAATATCTTCTGTTAAGAAAGTAATTTAACATTTTGTGACTATATTAGTTCACACTTAAATAAAAGGTAGTTATAAATAATATTTTTCAAAATGTATATATTTAAACTCCAATTTCTTAATATTTAAGCTTTTTAAGTTTTTAGACCTTAACATAAGGGTATAATATGAGGGTATGTAGTTCATACATTTTTAATATTGCTTTTTCATTACAAAAATCTGACTTTTTTATTTAATTTGTTACATGTTTGTTCAATTACTATCATTTTAATTGTTTACAGAGGGATATTTCCCCCTGGAGAAAAGAAAATCATCTTTCCAAATTCTAACAACTTAGGCAAGTCAAATCTAAGATAAAAGCTGTCTAGTTTCTTTAACATCAAATAGATTAGTTTAAAATTACAACTCTTAAATATTATTATATAATTTGGTAGGATAAACATTTGAGCTTATTTCTTGTGCAGTAGGGAAAAGAACATTTGCAGTCACTTCTATCTAGAGTGATAAAAATCTGCAGGCATTGCACAGAACTGTATCAAATGTCAGAAAGAGTGATAAACAAAAATAAAAGGCAAACAAAGCTCTAGACATCCTGACATTATGTGAGATTAGAATAATGTTGACAGTTTCAAATTTAGCTTCAAATACTCTAAGCCTTTGAGCCACGAGATTTGTTTTCAAAGATTTTGCATTTCTCAACTGGTCTTCACCTGATGCGTAATCCCCCAGTTTCTGCACTGTGAAATGGAGAACAACTGTTGAGATCTCCTTTAAAATGCTCCAAAAGCTAATCTGTAATAGAAAGAGCTTTATAAAAGACTAATATTTTAAAATAAGTCTGAGTTTGAATTCTATATTCTATTAGTGAAACCAGAAGTTGAAAGAGCCATAATAAAACAAGACAAATGAAATATCTTGTCAGTAAGAAGGACAGCAGGATGGGGACTGGTGGAGCAAAGTTCCTCCTACTGTAAGTAAAGATCAGGTTCATGACCACCTGAGGAACCTGAATGTACAGAAGTCTATGGCACTTGATGAGATGCATCCCAGAGTCCTGAGAGAACTGGCTAATGTTGTCACCAAGACACTCTCCATGGTATTTGAATAGTCTTGGCATTCAGGTGAAGTCCCAGGTGACTGGAAAAAGGGAAACGTACTCCTCTTTAAAAGCACAGAAAGGAGACCCCTGGGAGCCACTGACCTGTCAGTGTCCCCTCTGTGCCAGGGAAGGTCATGGAATAGATCCTCCCAGAAGCCATGCCAAGGCACCTGAAGGACAAGAACATGATTCAAGACACCAGCGTGGCTCCACCAGGGGCAAGACCTGCCTGACCAACGTGACAGCCTTCTCGATGGAGTGACTACATCAGTGGACAAGGGAAGAGTCATAGATTCTATCATCTATCTATCTATCTATCTATCTATCTATCTATCTATCTATCTATCTATTCAAATCCTTTGACAAGGTCCTGAACAACATCCTTCTTTCTAAACTGGAGAGAGATGGATTCTTTGAGTGGATTCTTTGATGGATAAGAAAGTGATTGGGTGGTCACATCCAGAGGGCAGTGGTCCACTCAGAGTAAAGAGTTTAGAGTCCCAATGGGCATCTGTGACAAGTGATGTCACTCAGGAGCCCAGATTGGAACCTGTGCTATTTCATGTCTTTGTTAATGACACAGACAAAGGGATGGAGTGCACCCACAGCAAATTTGCCAGTGACACCAAGCTGAGTGGTGCAGCTGCCACACCTGAGGGATGGGATGCCATCCACAGGTATCAGCAACCAGCCCCATGGGAACTCCATGGGGTTCAACCAGACCAGGGCAAGGTGCTGCACCTGGGTTGGGGCAAGCCCAGTACCAGCACAGGCTGGGGATGGACAGATGGAGAGCAGCCCTGGGGAGAAGGACCTGGGGGTGCTGCTGGATGAGAGGCTGGACATGACCCAGCCATGGGCACTCACAGCCCAGAGACACAAACGTGCCCTGGGCTGCCTCCAAAGCAGCGTGGGCAGAGGGGTGAGGGAGGGGATTCTGCCCCTCTGCTCCTGTCTGGTGAGAGCCCACCTGCAGCGCTGCATCAGCTCTGGGGTCTCAACGCAGGAAGGACTTGAACCTGCTTGAGCAGATCCAGAGAAGGTCAACAAGATCACTAGTGGGACAGAGCATCTTTTATGAGGAAAGCCTAAGTTTTCCTCATTGAGTTTTTCAGCCTAAGAGAAGGTTTCAAGGTGACATAACTGCACCCTTTAAATAGCTACAGAACTGCAGAAATGGTAAAGTACTACAGGAAAGATAAAGAGGGTTTATAACGGCATGTAGGGAAAGAACAAGGGGGAATGGCTTCAAACTGAGAGAAGGTAAGTTTTGATTAGATATTAGGAAGAAATTCTTTACTGTGAAGGTGGTGAGGCACTGCAACATGTTGCCAGAGAAATTGTGGATGCCCCATCACTGGAAGTGTTCGAGGCCAGGTTGTCAGATATCTCTGCCCATGCCAAGGGGGTTGGAACTATTCCAACATAAATCATTCTATGGTTGTAAATGAATGTTTCAGGAAAAGGCACTTGAGAATTTTCTTGTCTGACTTGAAACTGTCTTTAAATCCAGCTTTGAGTAATTTTTGTTCTAAAGTTAATGAAGTCTGGGAGATTACATTAGGGAAGGAGGATTGCTGATAATGTAGGTCTTTCTTATATCTAACTGATGGGAAGCTTGATTTTCCTTATTTATTTTTACTTCTAATTCCTATATGAATGCTTTGGAATTCAAAAACGTGGGTTTTGTTTTAAATATAAAGAAGCCATTAAAACACAAAAACAAACTAGCAAACAAAAAACTATGTTGAACTGAAAATAAGTGATGATACTTGTTTAGGAGTACATGGAAATAATTTACAATGCAAACCAAATCTTTTCCAAAAAGAATTTGTCAGCAGTTCAAGATTTGTCAGACTTGCCTACTAATTCTTATATTCTGTATAGAATTGGGGGAGAGCAGAATGGCAGTCTGAACTCTGTTAAAATGCTTTGTGTGTTATTTAATGACCAAAATACCAAATCAAGTTTCCCCTTAAGTCACCTCTTAGGTCCACACTTGCAAAGCAGTCAGCCTTCTCTTTTCTTGTCTGGGCTGGGCTCCATGAAAATCTCATAATTCCATAGTGAATGCCCTAAGAAAGTTGTGGGATATAGGATATAAGACATAGTCTGATTGGTAGGCTGATCTATAAAGGAACAGATATGGGAAATACATCTTTTTGCAAGTTGATAATCTTCTACAGAAAAAAAAAAAATATTTCAAGTGAAAAAGTTTTATCACTATAGTGAAATAAAGAATTTTATCTTGAGAAATGTCATTTCAGTTGAGTTGTTTTGGTTGGGGCTGTGTGAAATATTGTGTTTTTTCATTTAAGAAATTATATTCTTATGAATTTGCATTCTAATGTTTCTATTTTTTTAGGTATTTTGGTAGAAATGTACAAGTTCTGAAGTATCATTACAAATCCTTTCAGTCAGTATACAAAGACTATTTATTTGATCAACACAAAATCTTTCTTTGACAGACCTAAATAAAATAGCAGCTACAAGAAGAGCTCCTCCCAGCATCAATTATGATAATTAACAAATCTCTTGGAGATCATGCCTTCTTTGAGATCCAAAACTGTTTTTCTGGAGTTTTTCAGCACTGACAGGTAGCAGATATCTGTGTGTTATTGAAGCTTGCCTTCTCAAACTCATCTCTGCTGCTCCTTTTATTAAAGCAGAAGTAGAAATTATTTAAAGTTACTCAGTAGAGCATAGTAGGAAAAATACTCACAAATCTATTATTAGTAAACAATATCAAAATAATGCTATTATATTACCTGTTTACTGATAATATTACTTCAGCCACGGGCTGTCTTTTCCTCATCCAGCTTATGCCTCTACTGAAATAATGGCAAATCATATTTAGAAGGAAAATTATCTCAAAATTACTAAAGAAACCCATCTTAGAAACTTTTTTTTTTTACCATTTCTTGAGAGAAGTAATATGTAAAAGATAATAAACAGGCTCCTTTTTTTTGCAAATTGTCTTTGGCATACAGAAGTTAAAAATTGTCATAGTTTCTTACAGGCAAAGTTATTACATACACTTTGCAGTAAGTCATCTTATCTGCAAAAAATACTGATTGATTTCCATGAATTTAAATTTGTAGAGAAAATATGGACAAAAGTACAACGTAGGTATGGACAGTATGAATTTTGAACATTACTGATAAGTTCAGTTATCTCATCCAGGTCCTGATTCATCTCTGTTGATGAATTTATATTGTTCTAAAAATAGTACTGGCAGCAGATGTAAGGATATCATAATGTTTCATCTTAGATACTCAAATCAGAAATATGGACTTTTCTAAAAAACAAAAAAAAAAAGAATCTCTGTATCTTCTCAATGAAAGCAGTCTGTCCTTTGTTTTTGATTGCAGGTATGTGGAAAAAATATGCAAAATAACAAATAAAGAGGAAAATTGTGGTTAGTTCTAAACAGGTTTAAAGAAAACAAATTCAAATAAGAGGTAATTGAGTTAAATGCCTTGGTAATTTAGCTGCAGATTGTTAGATCCTAGTAGTGAATTCCACCTGCAACACTCTTTAATCTCAATATTTAACTCACTGAGTTACTAGAAAAAACTTAAAGCATGAAAGTAAGTACATCTTACTCAGAGTGGCGCTGCATCAGTGTCTCATGTGTTACATGTTGAAGCATGAGTGGTTTTTTGTCAGTCATACAGCAAGTAGAAAATGGCAAAATTATTTTCCATTTTCTCCAAAGTAAGGTTTTTTCATGCACACAGATGTAGAACTTCAAGGACTTACCCTCCTTCTTTTATCCACAAACGGTATCAGCAACAAACAAAGGCTGTCTCATCAAAGCAGACATCCATAGTAACAAATCTCTTACAAATTTCATACTACCTACCCAACAAAGCAGACCATAAAGATTTAGGATGGTACTTGAGCTGGGGAAGAGTGACAAGTAGGAAGTAAAATCTTATGCCTTTGGCAAGCTATTCCTAAAAGTAAGAAGGAGTATGAGTACCATCCTCAAATGCAAATGGTGTTATTTTGTGGCATGCTCTGTTTATACACCTAGAACTCTCCAAGGTTGTTACTGAAAAATGCAGAATACTTTTACTGAAACAAATACAGAATCCAAGCAGACTACAAAAATTATACTAAATTCTTTCAAATCTAAAGAGTATGAAGCTCTTTTCCCAGTGTTTTAACGCTCGAACTTTTCCTTCCCTGCTGCTTCATAAACTGTGTAGTAAGTAGGAAAATTGAGGAAAACTGTGGTTAGTCATTCTCTGCTTTGGTCTAAACAAAACTCTGCTTTTGAAGTTTTTTCAGAGGATAAGTATAGAGCATCTGTAGATATTATTAGAACCTAAGATATATCTACTTTAAATTGGTATAATATCACAGTTCATTACAGGTTTGATCTTTGAAAAGACATTTACCTAAGTTGAGGTTTTCCTGCCAAAGGATAACTAGGAAGCTGTAGCTATCTGTGTTTTTACTTTGGCATGCTCTTCAGCTCTAGCACAGAGAGCTTCAAGGCTTTTCAAGAACCAGTTAGATTTTTCTGTTTTGTTTCTGAAGAGTCAGTTCTTGAAAGCCAGAAGTCTGTTTTTGTTCTAAAATCCCTCACATCTAATTTATACTGTACCAGTGTAAACAGAAATTTAAAAATGAAGATGATTCAAAACTTTTTGGCTTCATTTCTTCATGTAAATCTAGGGATCTGAGACATTCTGAGACTGAAGAAGTTTTTCAAGCACTCAGTTTTCCCAAAGGCAATATTGTTCCACACCCATTCTTACCAGTAGCTTTGATAAACTACAGAGACTGTAATGAATCACATAGCCAGATTCAGTCTGTCTTGGCTCTGTAATAGAAGTGTTACTATCAGGGGTATGTATAACATACTGAATCTTTGAATGATGCTGATTAAACTTACCTTCATATTAATGGATGTTAAGGAAAGCTTGAGTAAAGTTTCTCTTTGTAGAGAAACTAATTAAAAATAGGTGTTTTCTAAATGAAGTATTCTCTAAACATTTGAGAAATATCTTTAGATAGAGGACATTTTTGTACTTCTGCTTTTATACTTTTTCTTTTGTTCTGCTAATCCTTTAGGGATATCTCTAGTGTCCTGTTCTGAAGCACTCAGTGCAGTATTTTTCCAGAGATGCTTTCTATTTCAAATACATAGAAATTTATCCATTTCATTCAGCCTTTATCCAGCTTCACTAATCAATATCTGAAAATGAAGAGCTAAAATTATATTTGGAACTTTTAATACTTTTTATTTCCACTTTACAAAATAGGAGATTTGAACATTTTCGTATTTATTGTATCAGTTTTTTGTGCACTGGCCATAGATAGAACTAACATGAAATTGAGAGCCTGGAGTGTGTAATTATACCAGAATTCTACAGTAATAAAGGAACATACTAGAGACATAGGTTTCAAGGATTATAAATTTAATTCTTCCTTCTTCTTCTCTCTATACTCTTTTTCTTGCTACTGGAACTCTGA
>WBNQ01087842.1:0-36296 GCA_013401375.1 Spizella passerina
ATGGAATATGGCAGGGCCGAGTACATCTTTGTAGCTCAATGATGCAGAAAGACAAGGTAGCTGAAATTTCTTTCAGCCACAGAAGAGTTCTGGGTTTGACTCTGCGGTCTGACAGAAATGACCTTAGCAATTCCTCAGTGAAAGTGTCTGCAAAATGAGGGAAATAGTGGGGAAGGAAGTGGAAGGCTGTGATGTTTATTTCCTCGCTTTCAAAGAATAGTATCATATGCAATAGTTTGTGCTGTGAAGTGCATGTGACATTGGCAGGTGTGGAGTCAAGCTGGGACTCTGCCCTGCAGTGTTTCTTCCTGGCAGTGCGTACCTGCATCCTGCTTTGTGATGTAGCATTACACATAAGGAAATCCATATTATGAATTGGATGGGCCCATTCAGCTGCCTATACAATGGACAATTCACCTTACCTTGATACCAGAATTAATTAACTTACCCAAGACTTAATTTGCTAGGCTTCTAGCAACAAATTGCCTGTTGCATTATCAAACTGTCTCTGAGGGGCTTTTGGGGTCAGACTCAAATCCAACAAACTTAGGCAGTAGCACGTAGGCTAGGACCTAATAATAATAACCTGATAATAATTGTGGGTACAGATATCTTGCTAGTGACTGCCTCATTTGGATGAAATAAGGGTTTTGCTTATCTAAGTGATAAGCCATATCTCCTCTGTGCCAGGTTAGATGTGGCAGACATTGACTATGAGCCAATCTCTGTTACCAGTCATCATCTACACAATGGTGGAAGCACACATCTGGCAGCTGGGATAGCTCTTTCTCCCCATCAGGCTGGGGGGCAGCCTTGTAGATGATATTGGACTGCCTGGGAACTCTGTTTCCTTCATGCTAGCTGCTGCTCTGGATGCATGAAACATGCTTTTGTACGTAAAGAATCACAGTAATTCTCACAGGCCCATATCTCCAGGTCACAGCTAGTGAACTTACCCGTTCTGAGCTGTTTGGCCATGGACAAGCACCATCCTAGGGAGCACTTCCAGGGAATTGTATCAAACTGCTTTTGGATAGGTAGGACTTCTTTTGTGAGAGTGCTTTTACTTTTAAAGGTTTTGCCAAACTTAAAGGACCAAACAAGTTCATTGAATAATTCAGGTTGGAAGAGACCTCAGTCTACCCTCCTGCTCCAAACAGGGTCTCTTCTCCACACTGAACAAGCCTCATGCCCTCAGCCTCTTTACAAAGAGCATGTGCAGGAGCAGAATCAAAACCAAGAGTATTTAATTTATCTGTGCTGCATCCTGGCCTGACAGCAGTGGAGTGAACTGGCACGAGGAACATGCTGAGACAGAAGCATGACACACTACTGAGGACAGATGGACTGTTTCCACACTGAGGCTTTGAGACTGATTTTTCTTTCTTCCTTTCTTTTTCTGACTTGGATCCAAGTGTAGTTCAAGCCCATGAGGTACTGTGAACATAAAGCTAGCCTTGGCCAGGCTGTGGCAAATGCAGAGTGGATATGGTGACATTGTCTGGACATGGGTGCAGCTCTGTGCCCACTCTTAATGGGCATGGCCTACCTGGGTTATCACACGTGGGTGCAGGGGCTGGATGAATTCTGTGAGCAATACTGCCTTTGGGAGCTTGCCTGAAATTAGAAAAGCTCACCTTGAATAAGGGATACCAAGGATAAAGTTTAAGGGCCAGGTTGTCAAAGTATTTAGGCATTTTACTGCTCTAGCTAATGGAATATCCAAAAGTCTATCAAATGCATTAACCATTAGAGAAGGCATTTTAAACAAACCACATAGCCTGCTAGTGCCAGACTTGTGTGCCCTTGGTCAGCAATGTCCCTAGCACTACCTGCAAAATAAAGACACCTACTAGGGGAAAAAAAGAGGGGAAGGTATAGCACTTTATTACATCAGGTTTGAAACAGAGCTTTAAAGAATAATTATTAGTACAAATACTGCAGCTGGAGCAGGAGCAAGAAACTAGGAACCCACAATGAGAAAGAAAATTACAAGAGCAAGGGAATAAAAAATAAAAACAAAGCCAGAAGAATAGAAAAAAATCTATATTTAACAAAGTGCAGTCTGCACAGTAACTAAACTCCAGAAAAGTAGTTACAGACTCAAGTCAGCACTGCCAGATCAGGGGGACACCTGGAGAAGGTGCTGAGTTCTCAAAGAAGGTGGTGAGGTGTCCATGTGATCCATGTGTTACAGCTCTGGGGACCCTCACGCCGGCCTTGCAGTCATCCTAGAGCCCATTTGTGTCTGATGCCCTCATCTTTGAGGGTATAACCTTGCTTCAGCTTTCCCCTCGTGTCTGGCAGTCTTAGCCTATGTCTGCTGGGGAAACCCAGGCATCCCTTGGCCCTTCCTCAGGTGCTGGCAGTCTGGTCCATGAGGAGTCATTGCTCACATAGCTCAAGACAACACAGATGTCTCTGGTGCCACACGAGCTGAGCCTTCTCAGCTACAATTTAACAGGTTTGCTAGTCAAAAAGAACTCCCTGCTTCTTAATTCCACCAAATAATGTTGCTGCAACTTTCCTACTCTTCAATGGGACAGACTGTTGTCCTGTCATGCAGGCAGCTATTGTCCTGTCACAAAGGCCACTTGCCAAACAGCTTGGTTTCTTGAATTGTAACCTAAAACACAGTGCAGGATGAGCAATCACTGACTTCATCACAGCAGTGTGAGCACAACCCCATCCCTTAGGGCAGATGTTTCATATGGCAGGGGAAATGGGGAAACATGAAGGATGTGGGTGGTGGATAGGAGTGAGGTAATGTGGAGAGGGTGATATAATGGTACAGCCACAAGGGTTGGGTGAGGGCTTGAGAAGTAATTTTTGTCTTGTTTAGCCTCATTTCCCTGGCAGACGAGGCTTACAGTATCATTTTGGGTGTATATGTGTGCACATGCTGTAATAAGGGAGAGGCTGAGCCTTCAGAGCAACCCTCATGAGGCACCAGAGATGCAGGGGAGTGATCTTGACAGTGCCCCAAGAATGGAGAAAGCCTCTGTTGAAGCCTGCATTTTATTAAACACAGGGGACTGTATCCACCCATGAGATGTACGCTTGCATGTGTCCAGGCTTCCCTTGATCTGCTTCTCAGGCAACAACTTGTTACTGAATTTCAGTTGTGCAGCCACTTGGGGATAAGTATGTATCTCAAAATTTGCAATCCCATATGTGTAACAAAATGTTTGTTTTAGAAATACCAGTGACTGGAAAGTAAGCATCAGCAGAAATGAAATACTGGTATATGTAATAGAACAACATCTTCTCTGTAGAGCAATGATTCCCAATTTCTTTGGCCCACCAGAGCATTGCAGCCTTCAAAATTTCAGGCAAACATCGTTCACCCTTATAATGAAGCTTTTAGCTGAAAGCATTTTTATGATACTTTGGTTGTATAGCCAGAAATGATGAATTACCTCATCCATTATGGCCACAGCTTGAAAACACAACTGTAAATGCATTTGCTTCCCCCTTATTCTAGTGCTTCTGATTCAAGCTGCGTGTTTTGGGTCCATCATGAAAGAGCAAAGATTCCCATCAGATTTATTTGTCATGCACTCAGGTTGTATAAACTGTTCCTTTGCAGTTAATGGTTTTAAATGGTGAAAGTTTGGGAGAAAAAAGTGAAAAGTTTGTTGGATATCATGTATTTGGTTATAAAATGTGTGCCTTTGTACACAGCAATAAGGCTCTGGTGTCTGCGCTGAGATTGTTTTGTCTTGTGCTCACCCTTTCTGATGGTTGTATGAGAGATGATTTTTGGTTTTTACTTCTATCCATTTCCACATGATAGAAACTGACTTGAAGAAATATATTTTCGTGTACCTGAATGTCAACACAGAATGGGAGATTTAATCCTTTACTTTCTGTTCCATATTTAGTCCTTTGAGTACATAGCAGAAAAACCCATGCTCATGGTGACCTACATAATCCAGCAGAGTTCCCAATCACACCTACATGAGGCGGCTGCCATTGGTATCAGGGACGCAATGTGGGCACTGGGAGACCCCTGCTAGTGCTCTGTTCTGAAGGCTGAAATGAGTCACTTTTACTCTCTGGAAATAGAGAGCCTCCTCATATAACACAGCTTCCACAGAGCTGAGTATCAAGGGCACAGAAACTGATTAATCTTTTAAAATGTGTTTATCATGGGCTATTTGTTTTTTTCTTATCGTGGCACTCACTTCAGGGTGACTCATGGTGAGCTTCTGCAAACTAGAGGCCAGCTGATTTCAGCCATAACTATGTCTGTGCTGTATCATGAGGCAATCAATGACTCCAGAACAAAGAGCTACATCATGAAAGGTGAGTTTCAAAAAACCAAAACCAAGCAATGAAAATCACATTGCTCAGCATCAGCAGTGAAATAATTAGACATCTCCTGAGGATGGATTTATGGACTAGTACCATTCACAGGCAGAAGCAGAACTTGCTGGGGAGGATGCTTTATAAATGCAAAATTAGTAACAGTAGTCCTAAAAACAAAACTGAGTAAGGAAGCAGAGGCTGAGGAAGCACAGAAAAATGCACAGATGCCATGAACAGACCAGATGTGGGCTGATCTAGGGTAACTCTTCCTAGAGTTTTCTCCTTGCAGCAGGATGCTGGAATACTCTTTGGTCTTTGTGAATGAGGGTACGCATGCCAGCATCTCCCTTGGTGCCTGCCTGCATTGAGGGCACAGAATAAACCAGGAAAGGAAGACAGCTTATGGGCATGCTTGGTCAGAGTGAGATGGTATTTTAAAGCCAGGGGTGTCATTTTTGGTTACAACAAACCTCAAAACTCGAGAAAATGCCTTTGACAACCGGTGTCATAGTGTTGCTTGCTGTGAGAGAGGTTTCTGAATGTGCCTAAGGCAATGGGTCTCTTTGCATTGTCACATCATCTCTTCTGCCTACTGGAGGCTGCTGAAATTCAGAGATAAAGAGCTAAAACAAGAGGATCACAAGTATTTATACACAAATGAGCACCACCAGGCATTTCAGGTGGGATTTTGAGCCCCTGTGCCTGGCATGAAGCCCTGGCTGCCTGTTTTGCTCAGAGAACATTTGGCTTCTAACATATATGGGTCTAAACCCTTATTTTTAAATCTGCCCACATCCCGACACGAGTGACACCCGTAGCTGTGGCCAGCACTTCAGTGGCCTCAGGGCTGGAGAGTGGGGGGACAGTGGATTGAGTCAGTGAGTGAATCCAGCCTGTGGAAAAGCCCCCTCGTGCCTCAGTTTCCCCATTTTTGTGACTGTGAGCGGCGGCTGCGGCCCCTCGGCGGGATGCTCTTGTCCCGGCGGGCCGGCATCCTGCCCCGGCACGGCTGTCGCGCTCCTCGGGACCCGCAGTGGGGCAGGGCCCGGGGAGCCTCCCCGGACCCGCGTTCTGCCCGGCGGGATGTGAAGCCGGGCGTTGTGGGGCGGCAGCCGAGTCCCCTGGACGCCCCTCAGCCTCCCGCTGCCTTCAAAGGCCGCCGAGGTCGCCGTGGGGCGCCGAGGGGCCGGCGGCGGGAGGGACGGGGGCACCGCCGAGGGGCGGCGGGGAGCGGGCGGGGGCCGGGGAGGAGTCGGCCCCGGGGCGGGGGTCGGGCCGGGCCGGGGGTGGAGCCGCGGGCTGGCGGGTCGGGGCGAGGGGGAGCCCTCCCCTTCCCTTCAGCAGCGAGCCGGAGCCGGGGAAGGCGCCTCCGCAACTCCTCCTGCCCCGCCGGTGCCGCCCGCCGCCCGCAGCATGGTGAGAGGGGTCCAGGGCGGGAAGTTTGGCGGCGACGGCCGCCCCGCCGGCCCCGGCCCGGCCCGCGCTCACCGCCTCCCGCTCCTTTCTTGCAGATGTGGAAAACTCTCCCGCTGCTCTGCGCCCTGCTGGCCGCCGCCCGCCTGCGAGCCGAGGTAGGCGCGGGGCCCCGGCGGCGGGACGGGGAACGGGACGGGACGGGACGGGTGGGAACAGCGGTGGCGCCGCGGGGGAGCAACCGGGAGCGGGCAAAGCGGCAGCCGGGGCGGAGAGGGAAGTTGCGGGGCCGGCGGGCGCCTCGGTGGGGCCAGGGGCTGTGTCCGCGCCGGGGCCGGATCCCTGCATCCCGCCGGCGGGACGGGCTCCCCGGGCAGCTCCCTCCCTCCTTTTCTCCATCCCTCCCTCCCTCTCTTCCGCGCGCTCTTTCCCTCGCTCTTCTTTTCCTCCTTTCTTTCATTGCAATGACATTGAAAACCTTTGAAAGCCCCCAGCTGCAACCCCCCCAGCTCTGTTGACAGAAAACAAACGGTGCCTGCATTCCCGGTTGCGGCGGCCTCCCTAAAAAGTGAAGTCAGAAACAAAATATTTGATAATTACGGCGGGGGAAATGTGGAAGTGATTTGAGGAAAATGAACTCAAGCTGGGCTGGGAAGGGAGGCCGAGCCTGCCTTCGGAGGAAAGCGGTCCCACTCGGGTGGCAGCTCGTCCTCCTTCCCTGCATTTTTTCTCCCTACATGTTTCTCCCAGATGACGAGACCTACCCTAGAGCATCGCAGTTTGGCTCCACGAAAAAAAAAAAAGGCATAAACACGTCTGGTTCCCTCTTTTTCTGCCTCCCACCCGTGGACTGTGCCCGGGTTATGGTAAAGAATGGGATTTAGGATGAAGCCCATTGCTGTTGCTCTCTGTCCCTGAGCAAAGCTGTTTGTGAACTCCCTGCACAGGCCAGGTGAGGAGCAGAGATGATACAGGGTGGTTGTAGCCAACACTGTTGGGCTCTGGTCGCTGCTGTCATGAAAACCAGGGGGAGTGGGAATGAGCTGTGGTATGGACCAGCATTTCACATCTGCCTGCACATGATAATATTGTAATACACGTTCTTCCCAAAGCATGACATACTTATGTAGTGAGTGTTTCCATGCATCCTCTCCAACACTGTCCTGAATAAGCTAAATCGTGTTTATTCATTTTCTTAGGAACCCTAAATAAATCTTAATCAACTCGGGTCATTATGCACCAACACCTCTGTAGGAAAGAGGTGCACAGCATAAGAAAAATTATAATAACAGCTAAATAATGATGACACTGGTCTGAGTAAAGCCTTCTGGGACCAGTTACCCAGAGAAACAGCCAAAATATGTTTGGCCCTGCACTTGTGATTTCATTGGTGTCGCTAACATTGTTGAAGTGCTAAATCCTGCTTTTTGCCTGATGTTCTCTAATTTGTAGTACCTGGATAGCTTCCCATATGTAAGTATTGTCATGTCTCTGTGTCTCACACCTACAAACTGAAAGTAAGAAAAAATGTACAGCCATCATGTTCAAAACTTGGTTTTAAAAGCCAGTTAATGCTTGAGTGAATAAATGAATTATTATGACTGGCTTCAGAGATAATGGTCCAAGTGGCAAACCAGTGAATGTTTTGGTTTGATTCCAGTCTAAGTTCAGGAAAACTTGAGACATCATGATGACTGAGGTCTGGGTCTGGTTTCAGGGAAAATGGACACTTGAGGCAACTTTTATTTTGGGGTTCAGTTTGATTCCTCTGTGCTAGTAGCTGCCAAGTGGTGAATATCAGTTCAGTCACAGGTAGCATCCCACCCTCTGGGATATTTAGGCCTTCTCATTTTCTAGGCAGCGGGCTGTGCTTAAAGGTGGGCTGCTTGTAATTCAGAGACAGCTTTGATGGTTACCCACTTCTAAATGTTTCTTGTTACTACTCTACTGCATCACTGGCATTCAGTAAGATTAGTGTGGCATTTTCCTGTGTGGTTTTCCCTTTCCAGATTTTGGAAGCGATAACCCTCTCTATGCCTTCTGTTTCTGCTGCAGCTTGCACTTTGTCCCTTTCAGTACATTCAGAATATTAACACTGAGCCTTAAGCTTCTAATCCTTTTGTTAGCAAAACTCTGAGTTGTACTGGGGTTCTTGTACAACATTCATTTCTACAACATTGTTAGGTGCATAATTAGAGTCTTTAAGGAAAGAAAGAAATTGCTTCAGTAAATGTTCCTGGCATAACTTCATGCAGACTGGAAAATCTGAGGCGTGCCAGAACTTTGGAGCTTTTCTTGGCCTGGTTCAGTAATAGTCACAAGAGCAATAGACGGTGAACTGTACTCCTCGGATGGAGGCCAGCCACCAGCTTCAGACAGCCCCTTTTATCTCTCTCTTCCTGGGTCAGACTCAATGAGCTGGCTGTTCACTCATATTAACAGGGATACTGCAGATGTGAAGTTACTCATATTCTCAGCTGGGGCTCCCAAAGCATATGGAGTGATTTTTGGGAAGCATCCATCACAATAGAGGAAAAGGGAGAGGCTTGAAATGTCTGTTGAATGTATTTAAAGTCAATCAGTTGTTCACTTCCTGCTGGAGTAAGTTACCTAGCTAGCACTGGAGAGGAATCCAGGTGCTATTTGGCTCTGCCCATTGAGGTCTGAAGGGTGGGACCACTTCCACACCAGCATCATTCTGTGTCCCACAAGGTTACTTGTTTCACTATAAGAGTGAGGGGTTTTCTTGTTTTCATTTTCACTTAAACCTCATTCAGAATCTTTAAGAAAGTTATTTTCACCATGAATTTTAGATGATAGCAAAGAGGTTTATGCCAGCATGAGTATGTTGGTGTGAGCTGTGGATACAAGTCCTTTCTTGAATCCAGCCTTGCCAAGAGGAGAGGTCACTGACCTCTCCTGCCTTCTGCTCCTTGCAAATTTTCTGGCCATTCAAAATAATCTCTGGGGCCTGTAGCTGTTCTTCTGAACTATCCTTAACCCATTTCTGGCCAAATGAGCCAGCCTTTGGAAAGAGTTATGTGTAAATGGTTTGATCTGACTTGTCTCATTTTGGCTAAAAAGGGCAAGCAGAGGAAGACAAGCGACTCCCTCTTGTAAGGAGATGTACAGACAGATCTGAGGCACTATAACCCCTGAGCAACACAATGGTGACAAATATGTGGAGGCAGATTCACAACGTTTTCTAAAAGCATGGTGTTTGCAGTGTCTACATCTGTTGTAACCTTGGGATGATTTTTTTTCACCTGACCTCTGTTTCCCTAAATGTAATTTTTCGATATGAAAAGCTGAAAAGGGATGTTAAGGGGGAAAGAGAAGGCAAAGGTTTCTGTTTGCTTAACTCACCTAAGTGCTTCCTCTTGATCTGACTTGGCTGCTTTTTCATGTAAGGAGAGCAACTCTTCACCCTTTCCAAGACTTGTGCCCTTTGCCAGCAGAGTACTTGTGTGCACCAGGGGATTTGGAGCTGGGAATTCAGACAGTCTTCACAGGACTTGGTGTACTTCCTCTCACTGGGTTGTTCACACAGTGTAGCCAGCATCAGGAGCTTGCCTTGGTCAAACTTTTCCCACGTTTTTGAAATGGACAAAACCTAAAAACTGATGTCTTAATAAATGAAACAGATTAAATTTAAATTGAAATTCCTATGTAATTGCATAGCTATGTTTGGCTCTGAAGCCATAGTTTTAAGAAGTTTGCCTTTTGAAATTAAATTATAGAGACTTTATGAATAGTTCAGTCCTGCTTTCACTGATAATTTAGCCAGGACAGTGGACAGAAAAGGCAGCATGGTGCCAAGGATGTGGGTAACTCAGGCTGTTTTTACTAGGCACTGGCTTTGTGCAATACAACCCAGCAGTAACACATTCATAAAATAATTTAATAAAAGTGACTTCCCAGGTCTAGTCTAGCAATCACATCTTCAGTGGAAGGAAAGATTGCATCCATTTTTTCTCCTTGGGCTGGTTTTGGAGTAATAGGTGTCTTCCTTCTGGAAATCTTTCCCTTGAGTGCCAGACCAGGCATTGCTGGAATTGCATCTCAAGACAATAAGCACCTTTGAAATGGGAAGGCAGGGAAGAAGTGATTCTTTCCTGGGAGCACAGCAAAAGCTCATGAGTGCAAAGCCTATTTTTTAAGGTGTGTGCTGTGCCACCAGGCAGCTGCTGTGCTGCAGATGTCCCAGGAGTTGGGGTGTGGGAGATGTCCAAGCTGTTCTGTCCCAGGCACCTCATTGTGCTGAAGTCCCTGGCCAAATGCCCGCGTAGGAGTGTTTGAACAACCTCCCCGGCCGTTCTGAAGGAGCTGTAACCTCTGAGCAGCAGCATGTGTGGCACGAGTTCTGCAGCAATGTCGTGTAGCACTCCCATGTGCGTGGCACCCAAATGCTGCTTCTCAGACGGAGCTGCTGTCAGAGCCGAGCTGCTTTGTGCGAGTGAATGGCTTTATCTGCCCGAGTGCAAATTCCTTGCCGGCAATTAACAGGGGGCTGCTGCTGGGGGCTGCCAAGGAGGCAGCTCTGCTCCCAGCACAGGAGGAAGGGACTGGCCGAGTCTCCTGTTGCATTTTCCAGCTGCTGTTATTGGTACAGCTGCTTACCCATCGGGAGGCTTCGGGACACCTTTGATCTTTCTTGTGCGGTGTTACATGAGCTGGGGACTGTTTCTCTGTGTACAGAAGAGAGTTTGTCACGAATCTCAGCCAGATGTCTCTTCCCAGACTGATGAGACTCCCATTAACCAGGCTGTGTTTCCGCCACATATCCTGTGAGCTAGATGAGATTGGTTCTCAGAAATGCCTTGTTTACCTGGGTTGCATCTATCTTTGCACGGAGATTGACTTCTGCTCTACTGTGATAGCTATGCTAATCTGCGAATAACCAGCACTTCCTTGGAGAGATTTATCTCTCACAGCGTGGTCCCTGAGTTTAGCAAGCAAAAAGAGCAGCCTGCTGTTGTGCTGTGAAGTGTACTTCCTTCTACAGCTGCATCTGGGTGGTAGACAAGGGGTTAAACACATCTGGGCTTTACCAAGTGTTGTAGGTTTTGCCACAGCTGTGTACTGTTAGGTGTGAGCTGGTTAGAGCAGGGGTGTATTTGCTCTCAACTGGGGGGTTCTGATTGCAAATGCTTGGTAGTAAATAAACAAACAGCTGATAAACAAGTCTGGAGGCTCCAATGCCCCCTTAAAGCACAGATAACTATAGCACAAGTAGCAAGTCTGTGGCATTTTCTTGCTACTTTTTCTCAAATGTGTTTCAGTATGGATCTGGGCTGAAGACACCCAGCAGTAATGAGTGGATGTACCTTCTCTGCCTTGCAAACTAGCTACCCCAAAGTGAAGTTCATATTAAGCTGCTGTGAAATTTTGCTACTGTAGTTTTATCACTTATTACAGTGTACCTCTTGTTGTGGGTCCTGTGGTTGCTTGGGGCAGTGGTTTAGATGAAGGTTGCCTGTAAGAATTGAAAAGCAAATTCATGCTCCAGTCTGCAAATGTGGAATTTCTTGCAGACGTCTACACCTTGCTTGGAGTGCATCAGGAGGCCTATAAGCTAGAAACAAATTGGAGGCTCCTCTTGGACAAATACCTTGGAAAGAGCAAAGGATTTGGGGCGGATGACTGGAGAGGAGTTTAGTATCTTGTTAACTTCAGCGGAAGTGAATCCCATATTTCCACTGTTTGACAGCTAAACAGTGTTTTCCTTGGCTGTACTCTCTCAACTGCTGGCCCAGATATGGACCTCAAACCACTTTCTCAAAATACCTTAATGCTGTGTAATGGACCCCATAGAACCCAGCTTTTCTTGTTCCTTCTTCTTAGTCCTTCCCTTTTGCACTGCAAAGACCAAAAAACCAGCTTGAAGGAACAATGGAGAGAAACAAATAAAAACACCAAGACAGAGCCACTGTGTTTCATTTGCAGGAAGAGAGGATTTGCACACTTATGCTCCAAGCATAGAAGGGCTGTTTGGACAGCTATTTGTTATCCACTGCTGGTTGTCCCTAGCCAGTGGATCCTTCTGATCCCATTTCTGCTTCTTGCTTAGAGTCCTGAGACAGGATCAAGAGACCTTGGGAATATGAATGCTGGTAGAGCTTCCAGCAGCTTCTTCCCAACAATGGAAATCTTCAAGAAACAGTGATCTGAAGATTGCTTCATAGCCAGAAACCAATTCTTTAGTTTTGTATTTGTGAGGAGACCTAGAGAGGTCTTTCCATGACCTCTCTAGGTCTCCTCACAGATAGAAAACTAAAGAATGTGGTACCCATGGCAGTAGTATGACTCAAACCTGAAAGGGTCTTAAGCCTTACAAGTCATGGGAGGGGAGCAGGGGATGTTAAAGTCTTTGATAAGAGGGAAGCAAGAGTGGAGTGACAGGAGTGGGCTGGCAAAGGTACCTGCTTCTGATGGAGAGATATACTGCTGAACCTTGTCCTAATGAAGGAGCCCAGAGCCTGGGTGTACTTCCTGCCATCAGAAATGCTATCCTTGCCTGCCTTTTCCTTGTCACCGTGCTGCAATGGTGAGATATTTTGGGGTTTGAGTGTCAGAGAAGAAGAACAAGGAATTTCTGCCCATCACCAGGATGGGCTGTGGCAGGCACTGGCCAGCTGATAAGTTGGCCTCCAGTGCTGTGTTGTCCAGGCATGCTTTTGACAGCAGAGCCTGCTGTTTTCCCAACAATGGATCGATCTGCAGGACTGTTCCTGGGAAGGTGCCCCTCCATGCTAGAGCAGCCCCTGCCATTTAAGCTCTGGTAATTTTAGCCTGAAGCCAAGAGCTTTCCTTCTGCATGATGTAACTCCTTGCATATGTACTTCTTGCTGCTCTGGGACTTTCTTTCCCCTCCCGGTTTTGGCTGCATTTTCATGTTTATGTTCAAGGAAGTGTAAGTATGAGGGATTGGAATTGTTGTCTCATTTCCTATATGTAGGAGGAAGCGATTTCATTGGGGAATTTTTGCAATGTCTGGATCATTTAGTTGTCTGGGTGAGTAAAATTCCTCAGGGATAACTGTAAAGGTTGTGACCGAGCTCTGGTCTGCAGTTTGTGCATTCAAACCCAGAGCTCTGGAAGATTAGGGTGGCAAGGGACCAAGCATTCATGTGGGAGGTATCGCCTTCAGCTTGGCAGAAAAGCTGTGGTGTTCCTGTGTGAGGACAGCGTGTTTGCTTCACCATGCAAGCTCTGGGGTATTCCAGTCCTAAGACAATGAATGCCACATGAGTAGTGTCAGCCTAATCTTCTGGCAGTTCTCTCCCTCTCCTCTGGATGGATCATGGAGAAGTCAGGTTGCAGCAGAGGCTCAGCTTCTCACACAGCTCTTTTTCTGTCATCCCCAGGACTGGGGCTTGGACCCCTTTGTAGAGGATGGTGTGTAAGGGTAAGGAGGAGCAAGTTAACCAGGGAGTATTTATATTCTTTCCTTGTTCAGAAAAACAGACTGTTTTTTCTGCAAGGTATCACTGCATGCCCTGGGATTAGAAGCTGCTTGTACAAACCATAGCCATTAGTGTCTTGTTAAATCCACTTTTACACCTCCCTGATAAGCGATGCCCCCCTTCCTGTTCTTTGAAAAATGATACTACGCTCTGGAATATCTCAGAGTTAGTAAGTTTATCTTCACAGTCCTCTTCGGTGAGCAAGTAGACCATTAATTATTTTATTCTGTCCCAACGCTCCTAATTACACCCCCATGTTCAATGATAATCAGTGCCTCCCCCGTGCCATTATCTCCACCTTTTACACACAGCCAATTTATGGGACCCCCCGGCTCAGTGCTTAGCACACCTCTTTTCGTCTGCTTGTAGCTCCCCTCCTCCTGTCAATGCAGGAAAGGAAACAGATGTATGTGATCTGTCTCTCTGTTTGGTGTCCCCTTTGAACCTTCTCAAGTAACTTTTAACTGAAATGCCAGTTTCAGTCATGTTTAGTGAAGCATTTTAATTTCTTAGAGGATACAGTGTTGCTCCAAGCTTTGTAAAAGTAGGTGCGGTGCTACAGTACTTACTGCCTTACCCGAGGGAAAAGCTTGAGTGTTAGATCAGCTTCTGCTGCAGGCCAGAGAAGCAATTTATGAGCATTCCCCAGTGACTGTAGTTCATACCTTCATACGCACTAAATGCCATCAGCCTCAAGAAGGAATCTGCGGGAAGCAGTTTGTGGAACAACTTATTGTTGCTCAACTTTGAACTCGGTGCTTTGTCTTCTCCTCTTTGGGGCTCAGAGCTGTGTGCAGTCCCCAGGAGGGTGTCATGGAGGAAACTGAGCCCAAGCAGAGCTAATCAGGGGGCACAAAATGTGGTTTGTTACACCTCGTGTGCACCCACGCCCATGTGCACAGAGCCGCTGTGCCCAGTCCTGTTACTTGCTGGTAACTCCTGCAAACCAGACCTGGAATGGGAGAATGGAGGATGTAGCAAAATTTGCAGTTGATGTGGATTATTTGTGGATTTCCTGTCTTGCTGGGTGAGTGTTAAATCTCACTGTGGTCTGTGAAAAGCTTGAACTCACACACTGCCAGCACCGTGCCTAGGCTGCTCCTGGCTTTGTGCACGTGAAAACCAAAAGAGATGGGAGAACAGCTGGATGTTAACACCTCCTCACAAATCACTGCCAAGCTCTTCTGCAGTGCAACAGCACACATCCAGGTGCTGGGGTGAGTTAGGCCATCCTGGCTGCAGATGCAAGGTCAACAGTAAACCAGCATTAAACAGAGACAACTATTTGAGGTTTGGGTGTTTTGGTTTTGTTTCAGGTTAATATTTATTTGCTGTGGGGTTTTGGCAGGGTAGAGGGACTACAGCAGCCTCTGAGCATCTGTGGTTCAAACACTGTCAGAGCCTATGGGCATCAAGAAAACGCAAACAGACTCTTTGCAGACCAATTTGTCCTCACTCTTAGCATGATGCCATGATTTGTATTTAGGCTTGGGGCAAGGCATCCTGTTCCTCTAAGATGTGGTGCTCACATCTGTAAGAACAAGAATAATGATGGTGCCATGCCTCATAGCAGGGTTTATAAAGCTGAATGCTTTCTTGTTAAGAAAAGTTTAAAAGCTCTCATGTAGAAGGTGCAGCAGGCATTGCCGAGCATAATTTTCCCTGCCAGCAACGATAACAACAGTAAGAAATAGGGAGAAAAAATGTAGACCAGAGTTACTGGTTGATACAGCAATTTCTTGCCAGCCAGTAAAGATGTGCAAAAAGGGCTTAATATGGGCCAGCTTCAAGGTGTGAGCCAACCACGGAGGTGGTTGAATGTTTTGATGAAGCCAGAGAGAGAATGAAGCAGGTCATAAAGTGGGAGAGCTGGGGTCTCTCAGAGGGAATTGCACTTCTGGGGTACATTTGCTCTCACAGGAAAGCAGTAAGCACCTCTCCATCCCCTAATACCTCAGAGGAAAAAACTGGAGCTGTGCTATAAGGGGAGCACTTGACATTATGACAATGTAGATTTCCCAGTGTTCTGGTTCACCAGAGAACCTTACATAGGGCATAGTCCCTTGCTTTCCCTGACAGGTCTGCCAGAGGTTGACAAGGGAGAGAAGATGAGTTAGTGATTTCCATTGGTTGTCATGGAAACTAATGGAAATTACTCCTTCTTTTTTTTTTTGTCTGTTTGTCGTATATGAAAATTTTGTTAAAACAACTAGGAAGCATTCTTTCTTTTTCTCTCTCTCTTGTTTTTAACACTTTAATTGCTGACTTGTGCTCTTCAAAAGTATTTTGTTGGCAGAATTTTCCTAGGGAAGTTTATATATAGTTTTTGAATGCTATAAAGTTTGTATTGGGGATGAGCATCTGAAGTAGGGCAGCTGCTGGTCAGTTCTGTGTGCTGAGCTGCTTTCCACTCTGACAGCTTCTGCAAGGTACCTATGTGACCATTTTCTTACCAAAAGGCTTAAAAGTAAGATGGCAGGTAGCCTGAGTGTTCTGTTTCCCATGTAAATGGTAAACAGATGATTAGCTACTCTGAAAAAGCACAAGCTGGATGAAAGGGGGATGATAATGCCAATTTATCAGCCAGTGAGTTGTCAGGCTTGCTGACATAGTGATGGTAAAGAGCTTAGAGAATTTCAGATTAGAGGTGTGGGTGTAACACAATGTATTATTATTGCTATTTCATGTAAACATCAGAATATCTTGTTGCTAAAAATATGACTGTCTTCCAACTCCGATGACACTAAAAGGGGCAATTTTCCCCACAGATTAGTAGATGGTGAGACCAAGAGGAGCTATTGTGCTTTAGTTCTGCCCTGTTGCACAATACAGCCCATATATCTAGTTTTTTTTTATTCATTCCATTTGCTCTGGACTCTACAATGTGTCTTAAAAACATCTAGTCTTGATTAAGTAATTACTACAAATGGAAAATACCACTGTGTTTGGTATGTTGCTGCAGTGGTTAATTACCCACATGCTGTTACACCTCATTTCTGGCTTGCATTTGTCTAGTCTTGATCTACAGATGCTGAATCTTCTGTTTAATCCACTAAACAGCAGAAGCCTTTAGTCCAGTGTGTCTCTTCCCTGCTTCTGTAACTGTGGTCTGTACAAGGACTGCTCCCAGTCTTGTCTTTGGCAAACTGAACAGTCTGAGCACCTCAAGCCATCCCCTGGTGAGTTTCCTGATCTCTTGCTCAGTACTGGGTCTCCATGCAGTGCATCCCTTTGCCAGTGTGTGCTCCCTCACTCTGTGATGACAGGGCACTTTCATGTGCTTGTTACTGGGAATCCATAAATACTGGGCAATGTAAATTGTGAAAAGAAGAAAGGCAAAACCACTACATGCCCTGATTTACTACTAGGGAGTTTATACACATTAACACACACACCATCAGGAGGCACAGCTGGTGAAATTTTCACAATGGGGGTGCTCCCTTAGTACACATATGTGCTGTTGCTGTTACCAGCTAAAGCTTGGGTTTGAGTTTCCTAAAATACATGCTTAAGTTAAAGGTCAATATTTGGAGGCTTTCTGACCCTCTTAACTTCCCAGGTGAGATTTGACTGCTCTGGGGGCCAGAAGGTGTGCTCAGCACTGCTTGTATCCTGTAGGAGGCAAGCAGCAAACTGCAGCACCTCAGCCAGCTGGAGCCTGTCCTCAAGCAGCCTCAGCTGAAGCTTGCTGGGGCTCCTGTACTCGCCAGCCAGTGCCCTGAGCACGGTCTCTCTTTGTCTTTAACTTTTGTCCTTAAGTAGGGATGTTGGACTTTTTTCTCCTCTGAGGGAAAGTGGAAAGCTGGCTGTGTTTCTTGGCCTCAGGTCCCTTCTGGTTCACATCTTGGAAAGACTAAATGGGTGAGGCTGAAGGTTTGTGCTTTCATAGCTTTAAGGCATCTTCCTGCATGGCAGCCTTTACTGGGCAGCAGAGGCAGTCAGATAAAGAAAACTCATGCACTTTTTCTGTGGGCAAGCTAGTTGGAAGTCTTTTTTTGTCAGTGATGAGAGGTGAAAGGAGATAGTTCCCTTTCCTGAGGTGATGCTTTCACCCTGTGCTCTGCTGCAAGCTTGAAACTAATTTTTAATAAAAGTCTGGCAAGACGCAACAAAGCCCTGTTTCTCAGGGCTGTGATTTTTAGACTTGTAGCCACACTTCCTTCAGACATGCATCTAAAGAACTGGTTACAGAGTGTGTGAGTTGCTCTGCCTGTGAGCTGCCCTGAAGAAAGGTGAGCATCTCCTGTGCTGCTTTGTCTTTGTGCTCCCTCTTCTTTTTTCTCTGCCCTTAGGCAGCTGAAAACTGAACTCTGCCCCCAGAATAACTCTGGATGTTGGGGAAGAGGGTGAGCATAGTTTTTAATTTTTTATCTTTACAGACATGAGAGAAAACATTGGACAATGGAGCACACAGAGTGCAAAAGAGGTGCCCTCCCTCCCTGCCCATCACATTCCCTACAGCCCCTGTGACAGAAGCCCTTTGCTGGCTGCTTTGTCTTTTGGATGCAGGAGAGCCTTAATGCTTTTTCAGAGAAGCTGTGGTCTGTCCCCATGGTTCCTCTCACATAAAACCTCTCCTTCAGAGCCTCCAGCAGCATACAGGTGAGGGGGGATTTCCACCTCCCCACAGGACGTTTGCCCATGGTCCCCATTCTGGAATGGCGAGCTTAAGTATTCATTTATTGCAGAGGCAAATTCCAGAGGACACTAGGTGATGTACTCAAGGACAAAGGTACCATGACTGAAGGGTGGATGCAGAAGCATTTATCAGCTTAATTCTGTGTGAGAAGGACTTTGTGTCCTTGCTCATGCAGTGCATGGCAGGATAGTGTCATGGAACAACTGCAGTCATGGAACTTCACCTCTGATTTGAAGGTGAGGATGGGCTTACCTGGCAGGACTTTCAAGGCTTCCCACAGACTTCCCATGTGGCATTGGATTAGTGCTGAAGACAGATAATGTATCTAACATTCATGGAGAACAGGGGAGTTAGTTTCCTAAATTATGATAGTGGTCTGAGCCTACTTCAGGGTGGGTGTTTTGGTAGAATTTTCCTCATCCTGTGACAGCATGTAAGATTCTTAAAGAAGAGCTTTCTACCCCATGACCACATTTAAGTGATAATGCAGTGCAGTTCATGCCTGCTTTCAGGAAGCAGCTCTCTGATACAGTAGTGGAAAGTGTGCATACAGGTCTCTCAGCTTTCATACCTAGCCCTGTTTGTTTAGCCAGCAGGTGTTCACACAGTAAGTATCAGGAGTCCCAAATTAGTTCCTTTCAGCCTCTGTCCCATCCAGCAGCATTATGTGTTCCTAAGAGGTTGTTGAAAGCATTAGGATGTCTTGGGGAGGAGTGCTCATATTTGCATCATTATTTTTTATAGGATTTAGCTGTTAAAAGCCAGGCACACTGCATACTGCTGGCTGGGGTCCCAGTGTTATTATAGTCTGATCTCTCTGCAGTCGAATGGTTTCCGACAGGGAAGTGGGGAGGGGAGGAATTAAAATGTCTTGGCTCAGATGAAGATACAAAACTCAGGTAAGACGAAGAAACATGGTGAAGTCCATGTATGGAGTATGCAGAGGTATAAAGCATGTGTTTCACAAACTATTGCTTGGTGTGTTTGATGACATATGAGAAGGTGGAGGAACAAGATTTAATGGAACATTGATGTGACTGGAAGAACAGCATCCCTTATAGCAGCGCTGTGTTGGCATCATGGCCTTTTGGAGGATATGAGGCTCATGAAAGTCAATTGTGTTTTGCTGTAACAAAGGACTTGGAGGCTTAGGCTTTATAGCTGAAGGGCAGTGTGGCCATGGCTGCCTGCAGCAGCCTTTGGCTGAGATTGCCATCACACAGCAGAGATAACTGGACAGGTGGTGGAGCATGTCCTGCAGTGCTTGTGGCACGGTGTGCCCTGTAACTGAACATGGGGCAGCTTTCCCATGGGATATGAAGCACGGAGCTGCAGCACCTTGACAGGAACTGCTCCACAACCAGCTGGGATACCTTTGCTTAGAGTGTGTATTCATTGATAAAGGGGAGAAGGAGGCAGCTGCAAACAGTGCCCCTTTAGAGACTTGATTTTCATCCACACCCTGGACTTTTTGTTGCTGACTGAAACATTAAAGGCTTCTTGTATAAAGGTTCACTGCTGGGACTAGAATGTGTTTGGGTATGTGTTTCACAGTGCCAGGGCTGCCAAGGGCAAGAGCAAGTAAGACATGCATGGGTAAGGGTTGTAGTTCACCCAGTAAGTGAGAATTGGTGTCAAGGCCTCACGAGGGACAGGCTTTTTAAGACCAGCACCAATGTAGAAGACATTCATGTTCACACTAAGGTACTTGGCCTCTCTTTGGTGAGTTACTGCATTGAAGTGGCTCAGGAATTAGAAGTGCTGGAGCACGTAAAACACAAGGAGGAACATAGAGCAGAAGCTGGATTTGCCTAGGCTGTGATGAAGTTGTTGGGTGTTGTGATTGCAGTAAATGTTTCATTACAGGCTAAGGTTATTTACCATATCTTGCTTTTGCCATAGGCTAAAGGAGCACACATACACCATCCCTTCAGCTTGGTGAGACGACTTTCTAGGGCTGGTATCTTACCTGTGTCTGACCTGATATGCCTACATCCTCACAGGGTCTGGGTGTTTGGCAGGGAAGGACGGGGGCAAGACTTTAGACTTGGCAAGTTTTTCTTTCTAGCAGAAATTCTTTTCTAGCAGAAAGACTTCTGGGGCAAGATTTTGGACTTGGCAAGTTTTATTCTAGGAGTGCTGTTAGACCTTCAGTAAGGAACTTTTGGGGCTTCTTTTGGTAGAAGCCCCAAAGTTTTTTCAGTGGGTATTTTTGGCTTTGTTTGTTTTTAGGTTATCTCAAACTGAGCTAACCCAGCTTACTGGGGAGCTGAAAAGCAAGGTTGGCTTTCTTTGCAAAGCAAACCAAGACCTCAAAATGTTCCTTGTTGAGTTCCTGAACCTTTCATTGCACAGTATTAGACTTTCAGTAATTGCAAAACTTCCAGATGGCCTGCAGCACCTTACATTGGTTAATTGTGGTTCAATACATTGCTACAGTATCACATGCTATTTCTAACATAATTTTGGGTGGAACTGATCATGTTATCTTATTAGATTTCCTACAGCCTGCACATTAGTACAGGCAGTGTATAGTGTAGCTTTGTTTAATAAAGCAAGTAGGACAATCCAGTACATCAGATTTACATCTACAATACACAATATGTACTTTTAAGGTTTTTTTTCTTAGTATTCAAAGGTTACCAGTGATTTTCTGACATGCTTAGTCAAAGCTGGCTCGAGGGACATATTTTAATAAATGCTTTGGGTGTGTGAATTTCCTGGGTTTTCTTAAATCTTTGTCAAAAAAGAAAACCTATTGTCCCTTCTAAATTTCCTATCTTAATTTGTTTCAACACATTGCATTTTACCTCTGAAATCTGCTCTGCATAGGAGTAGAGGGCCTGGTTGCACTGGGAATTGTAAAAATGGACTGCTTATACATTCTGGTGATATCATTCCTGGAGGGGAGCCCTGGAAGGGGGAGGGTGGTGTCAGTAGTGCAAATATTAGGGTCAGGAGGGCTTCCTTATACCCAGTTAGGTGGTGGAGGATGCTCCTGCTTTTACAGTGGGCTCTGAGCTGGTGGGGAGCATGAGCAGTGCTGATAACTCTGGCAGTCCTGGCTTTATCTTTTGCACCTACAGCTCCCTGCCCCCATGGGGAGCAGTAGATAGCCCAACCAGGCTTTCCAACAGCAAAGAATGCTGCATCAATTCTGTAGAATAAACATCTTTCTTTAGTTCTTTAGCCCCTTTATTTGCCTCTTTTCTTTCAAGTCTCTTCTAAGCTCTTCATGATGAGGAAGACATTTTGTTCTGTTCTTATCTGTTCTTTCCCTCCTTCCATGTGCAGTCTGGGATCTCACCAATCATCAGCAAGGCAGTCTAATAGGCCGGGCTGCAAACTGTAGTGGCTGAGGCACAAGCATGTATTTCTTTCTGCTGACTTTATATTAGAGGAGCAGTAAATTCTCTAGCCAACAAGGTGGACAGCCAAGGCTGGCAGACAGCTGTGCAAGCTAATGTCTTGAACTGCTGCAGTTGGATTTGCCAGAGGCTGCCTTCTGAAACCTTTAGTCTGCCTCTGGTTTGTGTCTATCAGTCTGCCTCTGGTTTGTGTCTATTTATTTTTCCCCTCAGAAAGTAGTGGCAGAAATTGGCTCGTCTTCACTTGGGTTCTGCAGGAGAACCTACCATCCTACAGGGATATTTCCTCTCACCTCCCAGTGCAGTCCCAGCTGCAAATGAGCCGCTTAATGTGACACATGGACTTTGCTGAAATTGTGGAAGAAACTGGGGCTGTCCCGTGCTTAATGAAGACTGCAAGAATAGTGTGACCTTTTCTTTAGTTACTCACTGCATTCATTAAATGAGAAATTTTCTGTGGAATACCAAAATTGTTTATACTGCATTAAGCAAGGGAAGTTTGCCAAATATTTTCTGCTTGTTTAACTTAAAATATGTCCAAACTAAGTGTGCTCCCCTGCCTTTGATGTGATTTTGACATAAAGTATGAAAACCACCAAGTTTCAGCCTGCCACACATGTTTCTCTGGTGTCTGGATGGTTCCACAAACAAGGAGGTTTGTGGAGAAAAATTAACTTGGCCATTCTGCATTGTTGCAAAGGGAGAGCATGGACACTGCCCTCACTTTGTGGAGCTGAGCTTTTCAGATCAGAGGGGAAATTTTCAGGCAGTGTTAGGCCGGTGCTGTGGGCTGGGTTTCCAGCGAGGCTGAAGGCTTTTGTTTCCTTTCTGTATCACTAAGCATTTCCAACATCTGTGAATGTCAGGCTGTTTGGAGGAATCTTCTCCCCTGGCAGAAGAACTGAAGCAGATCAAGTGATTTTTCTCTTTGAGGGAGCATGCAAGTCTGGATACAAAAGGTTAAAAGGGGAATGTCAATCTCCATATGGTTCCCAGGAGGATGGAAAGCCAAGCTCAGATCATCAGCGGTGTCACCTCTGATTCAAGGAGTAGCAGTTGGGAGCCCCAGTGGTCTAAAGCATGGTTAGGGGGGTTGTGTTTCCAAGTTGCATCACAGACACTCCCTCTGATTAGGGAGGCTACCAGAAATTCACCGTGTCTGGCTTCTTGCTGTTCTATGGGAAAACAGAGAAACATAAAAAATGTTACCACTAAATGAGCAAGCAAAAAACCCCCATGGAAATAACCTGTTGCAAAGCCAACTGACCTGGCTTTGGTAATTGGAGATCTGCTGTCTGTGCAGAGATCTTGGCTTCTGCTGCCACTATAAACTTCTAAGTTTCTGGGACATTTCCCAGAGTCTGGCACAATCACCTTTGTTGCTCAGGGAGGAGTTGCTGCTGTGCAGGTACCCTTCACATTTGTGGAGACCTTTGCCTTGTCATGTATCTTTTTCTACCACCTTTATTTTGCCTTTAATACTCCCCTATCCCATGTTTCTGAGCTCTAAGGTGTAAATCTGCTGAGCTGCAGCTCCAGCTGCTGTGGAAAATTATATTTTGAGGCGGAAGATATGTGCTGCTTGTGTGGCTGCTGTTTGTGTGATCAGGGCAAATGGCACTTGAAGTTGGTGCCTTGTGTTGGCAAGACCTGGCTGCCCAGAAGGACTTTGGCCCTTCTAGGAGTGAATTCCTGTAGGTGAGTGCTATTCTGGTATTGGGGAAGAAGACACCTGGGACCTGTAGCTCTGGCTGCAGTTGGTTTGTTATTCCTCATTCTTTTTTTCTTCTGTGGTACAGAGCATCTATAGTTTTATTTTGCTGTCTGCTGCATCATCTATCTCAGCCCATTAGAGTATTTAAAATCATAGAATACCCTGAGTTGGAAAGGACCCACAAGGATCATTGAGTCCCACTCCTGGCCCTACACAGGACACCCCAAGAGTCACACCATGTGCCCTAGAGCATTGTCCAAACACTTTTTGAACTCTGTCAGGCTGGGTGCTGTGTCCACTTCCCTGGGGAGCCTGTTCCAGTGCCCAGCCACCCTCTGGGTGATGAACCTTTTCCAAATATCTGACCTTAACCTCTCTTGACACATTTTCATTCCATCCACTCAGGTGCTATCACTAGTAACCAGACTTTTTGCTGCTTAGTTTGCTGCTTAATTACTTGAGCAGCTGTCAAACCTCTGTAAGGTAGGCTGTTACTCCATCTCTCCTGCTTTAACAAAAGACAAGCAAAGTCATCACATCCAGGTGGTTTTCATCTTCTGTCTAGAAATGTGGTGACAACCACTGACTCTGTATGGTGAAGAGCACAGGGCTATGCTTCTCTTTTGAGAAAATAAAACAAGAAAAGATGAAGGTCAGACATGACTTTTGTACTTGGCTCCACAGTACTTGCTTACCCAGTAACTGAGAGGGAATTTTCATGAGTGGAGCAGCAGTAGCTCAGCCATCTTCACTGGCAAAGGGTTTGTGGTACCTGTGAATTCAAACTGCTTCTGTACTTATTTGGCCCTGAGCTTCATCCCACCATGTGGCTGCCTGATGAGAGAGCATAAAGCACCCACTGGGATCAGCTGCCACACAATCCAGGTCCCAAGGGGACTCTAGCTCCAGGGGATGCTCATGCCCTACCTGCCAGCCCCTTCTCTGTGCTATCAGTCATGTTCTGAGCCTGCCTTTTCTATGAAAACCATCTGCTGATTCAGTTCTTCACCCTTGTACTATTTGTCCTGTTTGCTTCTGGCCTCAGCCATGCTGGCTGTAATGATGGATGACCTGGAAGGGAGATGTAGCCCCCCTGCCTTTCATTTCATTGCTCCTTGCTGTACCCCAAGCAGCAGATGCCTGTGAAATCCTGCAATCCCAGGAGAGAGCTCATTTGGCATTCCTGTTTAGCTCGTGTTTGAGCAATGTAATTTGGATCAGTGAGCTGTAAGGGGAAAGATTTCTCTCAGCAGAGACTGAAGTTTTGGAAGCAAAAAGGTGCTAGAACAGTCACTGTGTGTAAATTGGTGATTTCCACAAACACATACTAAATTGCTATGGTCCTTGAGAGATGTGGCTGTCTCCTCACAAGCAAGAGGCACCAGGCTGACTCTTCCACCAAATCCAGCCTCTTGCAGAGGTGCTGCGGTCTGCTCTGTGTTCTGAGCACAACTTTAACAATTCCTCAGACATGGACAAAACAACTTAATCTTGTTCTTAGAAACCATTGACCTTTTCCTGTTGACACTTTAAAAGGAAAAGTCCCCTAAGGCAAACTTCTGACATGGAAACATTTCAACCTGAGCAGTTCAGTGCTGGCAAAGTTCTCAGCAGTGGAAAAGATATTTTCATAAGAGAAAGTGTCAGGCTGCTTTTAAGCATTGGGTGCTACCTGTGACACCCATAACAATGTGGGTTCATTCAACAACACCTTGAGTTCTGTGAATCTGCTGGCTCAGCTGCTCTCCATTCCCCAGAGGACCTATAGAGGAGTCAGGCTGTGAGTACAAACCCAAGTAAACTTGGAGGGGGATGAGAGCTGCTGTTTCATATACACAGCTTGGCATGTCTTTGTATTTTCCAGTCACGAGGATGTCTTGCAATTCCAGATGTATGGAAAATTGTGCCTTTACCTTGGCCATTACTACATTTCCCATCATGGTCCTTGACTCCTTACAGGCTGTGGCTGAGATTCTGCCATGGCTTTGGCAATGTCTGCATTATTAAATTAAACATGCATGGGTTTGCCAGCTGTGGAGCCAAGGGAGACCAAATGGCCAACATCTATGCTGCTGTTAGACTGTCTTAGCTCTTACTTAGAGGTGCTGCATGTGAATTACTTCCTGGTTACTGGGAGTCTGTGCTAACCCCTAAACTATGTCTGAGAACTTGCAGACACCACTGGCCCTGTTCTCTGATTTTGGATGCCTGGGGTTTTCCTGCTAGTGCCTGGCTCTCTTGAATTTCCCAAGGTAAGCACAACCTCTGTGCCCATCCCGAAACCATGCAGCTCCTCAATTTTGCCCTTTGTGGTGCTCAGGAGTGAATTGTGCTCTGTCAGCCCTTGGTAGCTTCTCCTGCTTTGAGGTATTCCTGTCCACAGCTGAACTTCAAGGAGCTTTGCTGGGGTTAGCATGGAGAATTACTGAAATATCTGTGATACCTGTTATGAATTCACTCCATTTGGTGCTCCAAACTCTTCCTCCTTACTCCTGGGTTATCAGCCTTANTATGCTTCTCTTTTGAGAAAATAAAACAAGAAAAGATGAAGGTCAGACATGACTTTTGTACTTGGCTCCACAGTACTTGCTTACCCAGTAACTGAGAGGGAATTTTCATGAGTGGAGCAGCAGTAGCTCAGCCATCTTCACTGGCAAAGGGTTTGTGGTACCTGTGAATTCAAACTGCTTCTGTACTTATTTGGCCCTGAGCTTCATCCCACCATGTGGCTGCCTGATGAGAGAGCATAAAGCACCCACTGGGATCAGCTGCCACACAATCCAGGTCCCAAGGGGACTCTAGCTCCAGGGGATGCTCATGCCCTACCTGCCAGCCCCTTCTCTGTGCTATCAGTCATGTTCTGAGCCTGCCTTTTCTATGAAAACCATCTGCTGATTCAGTTCTTCACCCTTGTACTATTTGTCCTGTTTGCTTCTGGCCTCAGCCATGCTGGCTGTAATGATGGATGACCTGGAAGGGAGATGTAGCCCCCCTGCCTTTCATTTCATTGCTCCTTGCTGTACCCCAAGCAGCAGATGCCTGTGAAATCCTGCAATCCCAGGAGAGAGCTCATTTGGCATTCCTGTTTAGCTCGTGTTTGAGCAATGTAATTTGGATCAGTGAGCTGTAAGGGGAAAGATTTCTCTCAGCAGAGACTGAAGTTTTGGAAGCAAAAAGGTGCTAGAACAGTCACTGTGTGTAAATTGGTGATTTCCACAAACACATACTAAATTGCTATGGTCCTTGAGAGATGTGGCTGTCTCCTCACAAGCAAGAGGCACCAGGCTGACTCTTCCACCAAATCCAGCCTCTTGCAGAGGTGCTGCGGTCTGCTCTGTGTTCTGAGCACAACTTTAACAATTCCTCAGACATGGACAAAACAACTTAATCTTGTTCTTAGAAACCATTGACCTTTTCCTGTTGACACTTTAAAAGGAAAAGTCCCCTAAGGCAAACTTCTGACATGGAAACATTTCAACCTGAGCAGTTCAGTGCTGGCAAAGTTCTCAGCAGTGGAAAAGATATTTTCATAAGAGAAAGTGTCAGGCTGCTTTTAAGCATTGGGTGCTACCTGTGACACCCATAACAATGTGGGTTCATTCAACAACACCTTGAGTTCTGTGAATCTGCTGGCTCAGCTGCTCTCCATTCCCCAGAGGACCTATAGAGGAGTCAGGCTGTGAGTACAAACCCAAGTAAACTTGGAGGGGGATGAGAGCTGCTGTTTCATATACACAGCTTGGCATGTCTTTGTATTTTCCAGTCACGAGGATGTCTTGCAATTCCAGATGTGTGGAAAATTGTGCCTTTACCTTGGCCATTACTACATTTCCCATCATGGTCCTTGACTCCTTACAGGCTGTGGCTGAGATTCTGCCATGGCTTTGGCAATGTCTGCATTATTAAATTAAACATGCATGGGTTTGCCAGCTGTGGAGCCAAGGGAGACCAAATGGCCAACATCTATGCTGCTGTTAGACTGTCTTAGCTCTTACTTAGAGGTGCTGCATGTGAATTACTTCCTGGTTACTGGGAGTCTGTGCTAACCCCTAAACTATGTCTGAGAACTTGCAGACACCACTGGCCCTGTTCTCTGATTTTGGATGCCTGGGGTTTTCCTGCTAGTGCCTGGCTCTCTTGAATTTCCCAAGGTAAGCACAACCTCTGTGCCCATCCCGAAACCATGCAGCTCCTCAATTTTGCCCTTTGTGGTGCTCAGGAGTGAATTGTGCTCTGTCAGCCCTTGGTAGCTTCTCCTGCTTTGAGGTATTCCTGTCCACAGCTGAACTTCAAGGAGCTTTGCTGGGGTTAGCATGGAGAATTACTGAAATATCTGTGATACCTGTTATGAATTCACTCCATTTGGTGCTCCAAACTCTTCCTCCTTACTCCTGGGTTATCAGCCTTAGCTATTGCTAAGGAGTGTGTTAGGAACACCAGCAGGGAGATGAGCTGACACTGATGAGCTGACATCATTTATTGTGTGCTGTGGAGGAGTCTTCAGGTGGTTCCAATCTCCAGTTCTGGTGACACAACTGCAAGTAGCATAGAGGCAAAAGCTTGTGTACCACAGTTATCTGGCATATGGGCTGTGTCCCTGCTATGAAATCTTGTCTGTATTTCTCAGCCATGGAGAGCTGTGCAGTAAAATGAGTCTCCCATGAAGGATGGTCATCCTGCTATTTCTTCATGTAAAATTCCTTCACCAACGACTTCAAGGACAATGCTGTATTGCTCAGACACTTAATGCTGTAGAATTTGTCTTGGGAAATAATATAATTGCATTTTTTTTCATAACAAAGCCATTACACTGTCAAAAGCCTAATTTTCTATTGCATTCGCCGACAGCCAGCAAAGATTGCTGGGAAAAGAAAGTGCTTAGCTTAACCTAAATTTCTTGCTAGCAAGAAAAATGGAATGAAAACAAAATGAATTTATAATGAAATGGATTTATTTCTGGGCTTTCCTATTGTGCTGTTGTTTGCTTTCTTTGAGGGCATTTAGAGCTGATTAGCAGCCCTGGAGACAGAAGTCCATTATTTACCCAAAGAGCAGCCAAAAATGGAGAGACAACAATGCAGCTTTACTCCCTCCCTTTTTCTCTATCCTCTGCATCCCAAAACAAGCCTCAAAATTGCCCAGAAGGGAACATTCTTCATCGAAGAGAGGACAGCTAAGTCTGTGTGGTCTGCTGCTTTCTGTTGGAGATGCCAGCAGAGGATTTGCTGGAGGTCTCCAGTTCCTCAGGGTCAGGTCCCCGTGCTGGGGAGAAGCATGGAATGCCTGCCTGGACTGTGGGAGGCAAAGGGCTGGCCAGGGTGTCTGAATCCATCTGTGCTTAACCAGCCTTCTGGGAAGCAGGATCACAGGGGCTGTTCAAGGAACAAGGAGGATGAACATGTGGTCTTGCTGAAGAGATTTTGCAAAAGCCTGCACAAAAAAATTTGTTTCTTTCCATGGGAATTAAAGCTAGGGGCAAAAAGTGGGAGAGCCAGATATGAGCTGGTCTGTGGCAGCATCTCTACCCTCCTCCTCCCTGGGTTCCAGGAATTGTTCCTGGAATCTCTGCATGCTCTATCTGTGGTGCATGGGCGCTTAGGTACATGCAGAGATACCAAGCACCCATGGCAATTGTTGCCTGTAGCATGGCATTTTTAAGTGCAGGTTTAGAGGCAATTACAAATCATTTGAAACATAGTCCAGGTTTATTGGAGAAGGTTTATAATGTGGGGGAAATGCTGTCTTTTGTCTCTCAGCTGCCCACTGAGGTAACAGCATGGCCAATAATGGATATCAGCTCCAAAACAGTAGGGGATTCAGTTCTGGAGGTGGCTGTTCCCTCTCTGAAACAAAACTACAGCTGCCTCATGTTGTTCTGTTTGTTCCCAGACTATTGAAACCATGAGTAAATGCATTCTACTTTTTCTCCATCCCTAATCTCGCATGTCACATCTTAGACAGGATTCTTTTCCTCTGGAAGGAATGGGAATTTGATGATCATGGCTTACTGTCCTGATTAGAACCGTAGCTAAACTTGCACTGTAGTGAAAATATTAAATTTGGGTTTGTAACCTTTCTTTGCCCTCTTCTGGCCATAAAATGCTGTTAAACTGCATTTCACCTCTGATTTGGCCTGTCCCCCAGATTTCAATGCAATGGGAGATTTTTGGATCTCATGTTTCTTTAAAAGTATTGTTGATAACAATCAAAACAGAAATTACTTTTATAAAAGAGCATTATTTATTAAGACATCAGACATCTGTTTTTGCTTTCTGTTTTCCTCCCTTATGCTGAGCAAGACAACGGAATGAAATGCCAGGGAGGGAAATATGTTGTTTGAGTTAAAGTATAGAAGTCATATGCTTAGAGTAGCAGAAGCATAGAATTTATTCATTCCTATGCCAGTGTGAATAAATATGGATGAATCAGCCATGAACACAGCCTTGACGTTAGGGGAAGGTTTATAACTGCAAGACAGTTTTAAGACCAGGCTTTCTGTGGGTGTGAGACGGGCAAAAATAGCAGCCTTTAATCAGTGTCATGTAAATGGAGTTGCACAAAGAGGGAGCCCAGGTAAGGTGGAGACGGACTTGGTGACTCTCAAGGACTTGGTGACTCCCAGCCCTGTGTACATCCCAGCTGTGTGATCCCATTGAAGACACGAGTTGGTGATAGTGACTGGTGCTGGAGGACAGGAGGAGCAGTGTGCTGGGAAAGTGGGCAAGGAAAGTCATTGGACAGGCAGGGAGTGGGAGGCTGAAGTTCATCTTACTCCAAAGCATTAGAAAGATGGCAAAGACTGTGACTGCCCAAGCACCTAGAGGAAATGAAGTTTCCACAAGGATAAAGTTACAGGAGTAAAAATCAATCATGAGAGGGAACGACACAGGACAGGAAGCAGACTACAGTTTGACAACACAGAGCAATGAGAGCTGCTGGCAACTGGAGGAAGTTCAGTGCTAATGAACAGAAAGTCTGGCACTTGAGAGAGAAATTAAACAGCCTGTGGACAGCAGAAAGGGTTGTGTAGCAGAGAGACACTCCAGGTGACTGAGTTTATTACCAGGAGCATCCTTGCTGAAAACCTCATACTGCATGGGTGGTGTGAAGCAAACAACACATTTCTGCTCTGGAATGGTACTTTTGCTCTTCCTGCTGCAATTCCCTTGTCCAGGGCTAGGCTGAGGGTGGAAAGGACAGTGCCAGGGGGCAAGAGGTTCAGCAGCACTGGGATGCAGGGACAGAGCTCTGCCAGCTACAGCTCCTACAGCAGCCATGAATTAGTGATGAGTTGGATGGCCCAAAGACACCTTTTCTTGCCTTGTGATTTCAGTAAGGTGGTGTGGGAGTGGCTGTGTGGTATGAAAAAAATAATTGTCTTGGGGAAGTATTAGGAGAAAGGACCTGTGTGAAGAGGACACACAAAAACAGCCACTTCACTCTGGCTATAATCAGTCTTGTGTGCATATGGCAGTGGTGCAATTTATACACTCACAGAAAAAGCACATGCAATTAATTTAGCCCACCTCTGAGACGTGACAAGGGAGGGTAATAGGAGAGCATTTGCCTCAAACAATATGATAGCAAGCAACTGCAAGGACCTTGCTTTTCAGAGCATTCACAACAGGGACAGGCCAGCCCCTGGGACAGGGACTCCCTTGCACAAAGGAATGTGGCCAGCTAAAGAAATACCATGGATTTTTCTAAGAGATCTCTGCCCCTTGTCTGTTGGTGTGCCTCTGGTTTGCATGCACAAAGCATGAGAGCATCAAGATCTCCCCAAGACATTGGATCTAGCTCGTTTGGTGGTTACTCTTCCACAGATTCTAGTGGGTTTGTGTTGGTTTGTTTTTTTGTTTTGTTTTGTTTTGGGGTTTTTTTGGTTGGTTTTTTTTGGGGGGGAGGGTTTGGTTTTTTTTTGTTTGTTTGTTTGTTTGGGTTTTTTTGCGTTTTTTTGTTTGTGTTTTTTTTTTTTACAAGGTTTTGTTTATAATTCCCTATCTTAGTTATGTGAGACAGAGAGGGCTGCAGCTTCCACCCAGGCTCTGAGCTTATCTCTGCCAGCAGCTGGTGCCATAGGGTGGTTTGATCCTTGAGAGCTCCCATCTGATCTCCTGAGCTGTGCCGGCTTCATCCTGTCAGAACAAAGGGCTGGATTTGGAGGGGAGCAGAGGAGGCCATCATTCAGGGAGACACCTTTTCTTGCTGGTTGTGGAGGGTCAGGGCTGAGCTCCTGCACCAATGCTGGGTTTAAGTGGGAGCCACTGAGAGGACGGTATGTTGGACTGAAATTCTGCCAGGCCCTAGCAGAGTCTTCCCTGTAACATTGTCATGGGGCTGAGCTGCATGCTGAGCCTATGAAAAAGCTTCCCTTCAGCATCTGGGGTTGGGAATTTGGTTTGGCTTGTGCTAGAGCTGGACAGGGGAGATGGATGTGTGCAGATGTCTGTATTGCAGCCCTCCAAGTGCCTGCCCTACTGACTTCTTTGGTGTTTCTGCCCAAGACCTCGAGTGCTCTTTGGGTTCCCTCCCTATAGCACACATTTCCCAGCTGTGGGCAGTGGTGCTTCACATGCTTGATCTGTGACGGGCTCTGGGAGCCATGAGGACAAAACAGATGAGAAACACATGTTTTATTGAGCAAGTTTGCGTGCTGATAGCATCATGGCCTCAACATTTTGCACCATGTCTTTTAAGGCAGCTGTAACTCTCAGGGAAAGCAAGAAAGCTGCCTTGGTTTCTGCTGGGCTAGCTGGGGGCCCAAGGGGGTCACAGCTGGTCCCAAAGCCAGAGGGGTCTGTGCTGGGATCTTGCAGCATACCTGGCAAGCTGGGGTTTGCAGCTTTCTCTCTGGCTGGGAGGCAGCTTCTCCTCCCTGGCAGTGCAGCTGCAGCTGCTTCGAGGAAAACTTTTGAGCCAGGAATGCGTAAGGATGCCGGCATCTGTGTGTACTCCCAGCCTTTCATCTCTGAAATGCAGCCCAGCCAGGCCACAGGGCAGAAAGCAAAACGTCCTGGGAAGGGCTCAGGAAGTATTAGAGAATAGTTCATGCTGTTGGAGGTGATTCAAGCAGTGATCTCTCTTCTAGGAACGCAGGCTGCAGGAGGCATGGAGAGCCTCGGGGTCACTAGCAGGGCTTGGAGCCCTCTCCTTCTAGCCCAGGGCATGACTGAAGCTCACAGCAAGTCCCTGATGCCTCATCACTGTCTGGGGCAGGGAGAAAGGTGAGATAGGCGAGTGCTCAGATTGTTGTCGTCACATGTGGCTGGCACTGATTTCTTACCCTTACTGGTTTGGGGCCAGACAGGCTAGTGGAGTTCAAAAGCCTTGTGTTTAAGTGACTGCAGTGATGTACTCAGGTCCTTTATGTCTCTGCAAGTTGAGCCACCTCTGGGTGTGTGTAGAGGTCATGGCAATGTCTCTTGAAATTACCCATCAGAGGAGGAGAGCTGGGAAGACCCAGGCACCTGCTCTGCAGCTGGAGGCAGTGCTGTGTTGTCCCTGCATGAGTCCTGGGTGCACTCTGCTTCCCCAGGCACATGTAGTGCACATATCAGCCTCCCATTCAAGTTCCTGCATGCAAACCTCCTGATGGCCATCAGCTTGCCCAGCTGGGTTTGGATGGTGCCAGCAGGGCAATGATATCCTCCTCTGCTGACAGCTGCAGCACTCACTGTGTGTCTCAGCAGGCAGGCACAGGGCTCTGAAGGATGAGGAGGAATGCAGCAGGACCGAGTGTTTGAGAGGGGAGCAGAGCAGAGCAGGGCTTGCAGCCCTGGTACAGTTTAGCTGGGAGCTGCCTCATTTGCTGGAGTGGCTCAGAGGAGGGGATGCCTTCCCTGAAGCAGCATCTCTCTGGGTTCTCATAACCACCAAATGGAGATGTGGCTTTATTTTTCTGTTTGTTTGTTTTTGAAAGTTGAGCCATGGGAGACGGCATCCAAAGTCTTCCCAATTAGACAGGAAAAAATTCCATGGTTGCAGAGAGAGAGGGAGAGCGATGTCTGCAACAGTTCTTCGTTATTTCCAGACACAGTTACAAAGAGCCAGATGGAAGGAGATGAAAGAATTAGAACAATAGGTTGCTTTAGACACCAAATAACAAAGTTATAGGAATAAAGCCATTGGAATAACTTATTGGTTTTGTTTTTTTAATTTCCTAGCTGAATCACAGAGTCAACTCAAAAACTGCATTTTAGGTCAGTTGAAATTCATGTTTTATTTCCAGCAGAAAAAAATTGCTGGGCAAACAAAGTTGCTAAGCTTACCAAAACATGTTTTTATTTTGCTTTCTTTGACCTTTAAGCTTACATACATAACCTCATGAAATATATTTAAAAATAAGAGAGGGAAAAGAGTTCACTTCATCTTAGAAATCATTTTGGAATCAAAGCTGTTCCCTGAACTAGGCACAAATTTCCAAATAGTTTTGGTCTACCTCAAATTGCATTTCCTAGTGAATTAGGTCTCTGTCTGAAAAATGTTACCCAGCCTTATTTAGGAGTTATAGGAAATCAATGGTCACTTCTCTTGTTTCTTAATCACAGAATTGCCTTTGGGCTGCAAATGCTGCCAAGTCTATGCTGTCAGCCATGGGGACATGAGGGAAGCTCTGCTCTGGCAGAAGTGGTGGTGACTGAGCCTGGTTCCCCAAGACTACACGTGTAGGTATGGGGTGTGCCATTGCTAATGAGCACAGCAGAGGTTGTTTGCTTCATTTTCCCCTTCATTTTATATACTGCTCCTCTGCTGGCAGGGGGATTGTGGTTCTGACAGGTGTATCTTCCAAGCAACACATCATAACAGGTCAGGAGGGGTGTTGGGGGAAATAGCATCCAGCTTCCTCACTGGTAGTCCACACAACATAATTGTCTCTTGTTCTCCTTCTGTTTAGGCTGTGTTAAATCAGAAATGAGGCAGGGGACCCACAAGGACACGCCAGTGTAAGCACAAGGAGCTTGCCTAAGAAAAAGCCTCTGTGTTTGACCAATCTTCTTGGGTGACATTGGGTCCAGCAAAAGCTGCAGGGAGCAGTGCAGGGGCTAAGGGGCCACTGTTGGCTGTGGTGCTGATAGCCTGGACAGACACCCATCCTTGGGGCATCCATGGGAAGGCTGGAAGCCCTTGGTCTCCAGAAAGTTTTTTTCTGTCCTTCCAACTGTGGCAGTTTCCATATTGACTCTACTTTGTAGCCTATTTCATTCAAGTGATGCTGCCAATTTTCTCATGGCCTTCTTGCCTTATCAGAGCTTCCTCTTGGCTGTCTCAGTGAAGAGGTCAGTCATTAAGTGTAAGTCAGAGACTTACAGAGCTTTCCCTACCTCAGAGGGAAGTCTCTTGAGGATGGGCATGAAATGATGTTAGCACTTCACAGGGTTGGTTTCAGGTGCTGGTGACTTGACTGGAGGCTTTCTGAAGAATAATAGGGACAGCAGGAGCTGAAAAGAACATGCTGATCATAACTTGGGTCACAGTTCCCCTTGTGCTGGATCCCACATGGACCAACATTGCTACTCCTTGATCTCAGTGTGGGGCTGTGGGGTGACTGCCCTTGCAGTTTAATAGGATTTGCTTGTTGCTGATGTGATGTTTCTGAGAGCAGTGAACACATGCACGTGTGTCTCTCCCTGTGTACCTCTGCAGCCTTCCCAACGTCCCAGTTTCAGCAAGGATTTTCACTTAGTTTTTACAGCAGAGTTTTTTCTCTCCTCTTTCTGATACTAATCAGTAGATGCACACACCTGCCAGTTGTCAGGTCATCTCCTGAAATCCTAGTTTGCATTTTGCAGGCTGCAGTATGGTAGAGCTTTGGCAAACTTGCCTTCAGCTCCCTCTGGCTACAGGGACACAGTTTAACCTTGGATGGAGCCATGCCTTTTTGGCAAATGCACCACTAATGAGCAGACTCCAGGTTCCTTCCACAGCCTACTCAAACTTTTCCTCTCTTCCGTGTTCACCTTACTTCACTTCTATTTTCAGGTGTTCCTGTTAGTCTGATAACCATTCCCAGCTATATGATTTCTGGAAGGGGATGGATGCTCCCTCAATACCACAGACCAAGAAAAGCTGTCTACACAAAATAATGCCTAATAATGAGGGGTTTTCTGAGCCTTCCTCACTGTTCTCACTGGGTAAAGGGGATTTCATGACTGCATGAAGTAGAGAAGCTTCAAAGGAGAGAAATGACTGTGACAGAGCACTGTCCCCTGGGGATTCACTCTTCCACAGCTGACTCCAGCAGAGCCATTGGGTAGAGCAGACCCAAAGCTGCTCTGCATTAACAAGGAGCTGATCAAATCCTTGAGCCAGGCTAGAAAATGGGAAATACAGAACTGGCTTATTTCCAGCTCTGTTCTCACTCTCCCACACTGAGGCTGACTCAGTGTTTCCCCCCAGTCACGCAGTGGTTTCCATTATTTTTTTGCAATGTGCTGTGGTGGAAGGAGAGTAAAGAAGGACTAAGGGACAGAGCTGGGAAGAGGGATCATCAAATCCATTGCAGTTGGATTCCCATCCCAGTGAGAGGAACAAAACCACTGAGGACTCTTGCACAAGAAGCTGGAGGCTGCTGGTAAACCTCAGCATTTCCTGCAATCTACATTCCCCCTGTGTATCCAGTTACTGGAAGTGGTGTGAATATGCCATAGGGTTGTAAATTCTAACTTGCCTCCCACTGCTTAGCTCACTCTTTCCTCCTCTCTGTTGGAGTCAGGTGATGGCTGAGAAATGTGCCAGATTTGGATTCCATTCAGAAATAAATCATCCCTGGTCAGAAAAAAGAGGCAACAAAACTTAACTGGCAGGACCAGTAAAATTTGCAGGACTTCAGAGTGTGGGAAATTAGGGGAATGAAGGATGAAAAAAGAGGGCTGCCATGATACAGAATGAGCTGTGGGTCAACACAGATTAAGGGCTGAAAAGGGAACATTTGAGGTTGTATATGGCACAAACTGCCTCAGATTGGGTAATGGGTGTTAGGGCAGGCAGCTGTGTCAGTGTACCTCAGAATGGGGCAGATGAAGGAAGGAACATACACCTTTGGGGAAATGCCATCTGTCAGAGAAACCTCCCTTTTACAGCTGAGCCTGGGTGTGCTTAGAGAGAGAGGTGATGACCCCTATGTTTAGTTGCCAGCAATAGTTTGTGGTATACAGATCTTCTCTGGTGTGGAGGCCCTGGGGCTGAACTCTTCATCTTCCTCCTTCATCCTCCTGTTGTCAAAGGCTTCCTCTGACAACTCATAAGTGTTGTGACATACAGAACATCACCCTCTTGTTGGAATTCAGAAGTCAATGCTGGCCTTGTTCTTATTTTTGCTTTAAACAAAGTAGGATAGAGAATTGTGAATCCTAGGAGCTCAGCCATGGCAAAATAGAGCCTGGCCC
>WBNQ01087851.1:0-15402 GCA_013401375.1 Spizella passerina
ATCACAATCAATAGTGCTTGAAGAACCTTCCTGTGAAAACCCCTTTGGGGTAACACAAAATAGGACTTTTATCAATAGCACTTACACTTAACACCCAACCTAAATCCTCTAGGAATCATCTGGAAAGACCAAAAGTACATGTACAATTTTAACAGGAGAGAATGTTACCCACAAGAAGGAAGAAGAGCAAACTGACCCCACATGCAACACTGGGATGTAGCTGCAAAACCAGCAGTGAACATTGTTGGGAACACTGTGGGTGGGCAATGCTTTACACATTCTAGGCACTGTAAACCTAATAATCCCTTTCTTTAAACAGACATGAAGAATTGTTGATTTTGTTTCACTGAACTAAGCATTACACATCCCCGTTTTTTCCATACAGCAGCTCCACCAACACTGAAAAATAAGCTCTAGCAATTAGGCAGCAGCACTTAATGATCATGGCTATGAAGTGTCATGTGGCACTGAAAGCCCTTTAAAAAATTCATATCCCTCTACATTTTCACAGCTTATTTCAGCAGCTACAGATATAAAATCTTGTGATTTTGAGTAGCATATTTGTAAATTGGGCAGGCAACTCAGAGGCCAAAGGTCAAAAGCAGAAGGAGTGCTAATTTGCAAAGCTATTAATGGGAAGTGTTAAAATATGGTACAACAGCTTTAAAAGCCTTATTCAGCTCCACCAAAGACGACATTTGTAAACCCACATCCATCTGCTTAGGAGCTAAACTGTGGGAAGGGGGAGCGACCCCAGATAAGGTTGATCTGTTTTTCTCTCCTACCCTCCCTCCACTTCCTGCTCATATTTGGTTTTGTACATTTGTTTTCAGAGCAGAAAAAGCTGAAGAGAAAAGACCGAATGACAGGGAGCCTGGATAAGTTTTAACTTGTCAGAAGATTAATGGGATTTATTATATCCCTGACTCCTAAAAGAAGAAAACAGGCACAAAAACCACCAGGCAACCAGAAAGAGGCGATCCCCTGGACCAGCTCCTTGTCACACAGAGTCCTAAATTAAATGATACATTGGCAGAATGAACCACCAAAAATCTTAAATCTCATCAAGTATTGATTTTTTAATGTCATATTAAAGTAACAACTACTTGCATGACAGCCACATTGTAAGAATATGATTTAGCTCACTGATTCCAGTTACTGAAATAAAAAGCAGAAGCATCAAAAAGCCTACACATAAATTAAGAAAACTCTGCCATAAAATAAAATGCTTTTTCCCCTAATTCTCCAAATTTTCTGTAATCTGTCTAAATATATTTTTGTCAATGATTTGTCAGCTACTCAACAACAAACAGACCCCATATGTGCTACTGAGAAGAGGAAAGATTCTCTCATTTACAGCATTGTGGATTCCCTCTATGAATTTTGAAATAAGAGCCCTTCCTATTCCAATGCAATATTAACAAAAATATTTTGAAGCTGAAATAGCTGGAACTTGCTTGTGTGTAAATAAGTGAAGAACAAGCTGCCTTGTCAGACACTGAGACTTCCCCCACAGTAAATCCTGCAGAGCAAAGGGAATGATGCAAACCACTGCTCCAGTGCCCTCTGCTGTCTGCCACACTGCTCACACTCCTGTGCACGTTCTCAAGTACTAAGTTCAAGGTTTGCCATCCAGAAATCACTCTAAAAAAAATCTGGTTCTATAAGCCATATTTCAAAGTTTGAAAAATAATTCTCCAGGACTGCTAAATGAAAATTTAAAAAAATATACTTTTGCAAAAACGTTTGTGAACAATTCCTGGTTTTATTTTCCCCTTCTGCTGATCAACATTTTAAGACAACTGAATTCTCTCCAATAATAAAAACATGCAGAAACAGCATCACTTGCACATCCAAATGGAAGGTAACTTGCAGTCCAACAGTAAACTAAATTTAAACTGCATATTAAAGAGGATATGATTAAGTGACAGATCACTGAAACACATTCGTCACTCCTGAATTCCCTACTACTGATGTAGCCCCTAAAAATTAATAGATTTTGAGGAAATCAATGTAAAAGTTAGAATGAAAATTTCTATATTTTAAGTAAATAATGCATATAATATTTTACCCATGCTTTGCAATTATTTATTTCCCTCCTGATTTTAAAATGTGAACATTTTGCTGCCATACTTTTAGCATATAAGATAATTTTATACTGATAAATACAGACAGAAAGAATAAGACTATAATGTCAAAATTTGATAACACAGCTAGTATATTTACTTGCAAAATAAGTGCTTTCTGAGCAACAACAAGCCAAAACTGATCTAAGTCTCGACACCTCAGAAATTTTGTATTCTGTAAATACTTTCCATTTATTTTCAGTTATTCTAATAACTCACACCATCTGGATTCTCTTTTATTGGATAAAATTCCAGATGAAAGAAGAAAAATCCCTTTAGCTGCACAACTTTTAAAAAAGCACTGTAACAATTACAAGGTAACATATCTGTAAAGACATTTTTGCTTTACGGAAACAAGTGCAAGAATAATAAAAATTAAGTTAAAGGTTTATAAAAAAACTTAGAGAAATATAGTTTATCTACTACCCTCACTTTAAAAACAATACAATGCTGCAAAAGAATCTTAAACATGGCTAGAAAAATGGTGTACTCTTAATTTTATAACAGCTTATATAGAAAGTCAACTTAAATACTTATACTTACGAACTTTGTCTCTTTAAAACCTCATTGAATCCTGAGAAGCATAATTTATCATATTTCACTGCAAGATTTCTTAGCTCAGAAGGCTACTCATTAAACCATATTCCTGTTTTCTGCTCGCTTTAGACAAACAAAACTTTATACTTACAGACACTTGACTATCAGTAAAAGTTTTCTCCATGTATAAATGGTTTAATATCTCATGGTTAAGAAACAGCCCCTTCAACTTTATTATTACGCTCTTTCTGAACACATATTTACTTCTTCCAGAGTCCAGTAAAAAAATGAGGCTTCTCTGTCTGCTGCCCTATCAACACCTCTCCCATTCTCCTCCCTCCCCAGCACATTCCCCGCCCTCAGTACTGGTTCTGTATCTTCTCATCAAAAGGAACAGGCAGCTTTCAAAATGGTGTTTAGGCAGGTCCTGCGTAACAATAAAGCTTCTGTAAGGACAACAGCCCTGCTGAGGAATCTGCTAATGTAAAATGCATTCAGTGAGGGCCAACAGGACTCTGTCCTAAAGGTTTGTCCAAACTTGTTTCAGCATTGAGTCAACATCGCTTTCTCATCCAAAGTATTCCCTTTTTTAATACATTCCCCTTTGATGAGCATATTACCTGAATGAACAGAGTCACCGATCTCTACTAAAAATAATTAAAATATAATCTAAAAATACTTTAAAAAATACACTGTTATAACATGTAAGACTCACAGCAAACTTCTTGCAGTTTCTGGCATGTAGGTACGTGTCTTGGAGTGATTACAATCACATGTATGCAGATTGTGCAACCTATCTCATCCTACCACAACTCTCCGTGTTCTTGTGAGTAAGCAGAGCATTGGCATTTACGAGGATCATGTTCCAAGTGAAACATTACTCTCATAATTTTCAATACCACACCTACTCTCCAGACAGACCTGCAATATCTGTGCATTTTCTGAAAAAAAATTCATGTACTTTCTGCCCAAAAATAATCCTTAAACATCATCCTTCAGCAGTTCCTTTGTCCAGAGGGAAGTTGTGGATGGGTATTTTGCTGTATACTTTAAGTTTCAGAAGTACTAGTGAAATGTTTTAATGATTTAATAGGGAATAAGAAATTCTAGTAAGTAAATAAAAAGCTTCTAGTAAAAGTTCTAGCTGACTCCTTTTTGTTTCTGTAGTTTCACTGTACAGATAAATGCATGAGGACAGTGAAAATTAGGTGGTACAAACTCCTACCCAAAATCCCAGCAGTTTAAGCATGAGAGAGAATCAGAAACAGTTTGCAGATGCTACCAATATGTGCTGTATCTATTCTGTAATTATGCTCTAGAAATACCAATCCAGTTCACTCAGTAAAGCCTTAAAAACATCAACCAGGTCTCATCACAGAGCCAAAACCCCTCCTAAGTTATTATTTTGTCATGTCAAAAGACGCACCAGGTAACAGGAAGAGCAGTGAGGGAGGGCAGGGACGGAGAGGCACCAAACCAGTCAGGCAGTTCCTCATTCCCACTCGTCCCAGGAGCTGCCTGGACAATCTCAGCAGCAGCAGCAGCAGCAGCAGCAGCTCTGGGCAGGGCAGTGGCCAGAGCCATCCCCACAGCCCTGCAGCACAAACAGGGAATGCTCCCAGTGCCCAGGGCAGGCACCAGCACCAGCACCAGCACCAGCAGGTACTGCAGCCCTTCACAACAACCTCCCTGCAAGGGAAAGGCAGCACAGCTCCTGTGCCAAGAGGACACCACAGTCCCACAGCCAGGGAAAGGCACCGTCCACCCTCACATCTCTGCACACAATCAGTTCAGAACATGGGTTTATCAAAGCCAGGATTATGTTTCCAGTAGTGGCCACACATTGAAGTCTACCAATGAGCAGCACAGGGCAACGTATCACACATTTCCCTGATGACATCCTCCCAGACTCCAGGTATTTTTAGTTCAAGAGATTTCCTCAGCCTAGTGTGGCTTGTCTCCTTAATAACCCCCAGTGGCTCTCTTTTCCAAATAGATGTCCACTTTCCCTCCAGGACATGCAAATTTCTTGCATCCACAGCACTCAGTGGTGAGGCATCCCACAGACCAACTCATCTCCCACATGAACAGTCGTGTTCTCCTGTTTGTTTTGCTCCTGGCTCCAGCTATCTTTAATTAATGGTGTCGACTTCTTGTCCTGAAGGAGAGATGAGCAATCAATCCCAACTACTTTTCCTATGCCACCCATGATTTTCCACTCTTTCTTACACTTTTCTAAATCTTTTCTTCTTCTAATATATCAGAACATTTTAAAATAAAGAGACCAGGTATGGAAAAACAAACCACAGTTGTATGCAATGAAATCATCTATTCCTTCTGTAATATTCAGTAATACAGAACTTTGCTTCATTGCTACTGTCCTGAGCTGTTGTTTACATGCAACTCTCCCTTATAACTCAAAGACCTCACTTCTGAGAAGAAACAGTCTGCAGAGAAACATATATATCATTTGTTATATGAAGCTAGAGCTATTCTGCCTCATTTGTTTTACTTTACATTTATCTGCATACATTTTCATCTGCCATTTTGTTGCCCAGTCATTTAGACTTATAAAAGCAGCCTGGTCTCATCTTCAGAGACTGCTCTCATCCTCATTACCTGGAGTAACATCACCTTACTGCTCACCTTCTTGGGAGGAGCCTTAAAAGATGCCCTTGAATCAACAAATGTAATATAAGAAACTGCAGCAAGAATCAGCCTTAAGCAGCAAATAGTTCTGCATTTCAGAATCAGTGCAGTAAATAGTAGCATTATTCTGCCTTAATGTCACATGCCTCAGACGCAGAAGAGGGAACAGTTTCAGTTCAAAGAGAGTAATCCACATTTTTGAAGAATGCTATGTTGGGGAGAAAGACACACCTGAGAGATTGCCAGCCTAACAAAAGCTCCATTTGTGTGAGCATTGACAGCTCTGTCGCTACTCAAGGAAACCAGAACCAAAATAACAGAGCCAAAGCCAAATCCCAGTATCTTACACTGCTGAGCTAAGGAATGCAACCCCTCTGTTGCTTCAGGTGGTTACTTGAACTTGCTCATCCTGTCTGATCATTGTAGTTCCACAAACTGCGGAGGTATTTACAGCCTGTGAATTCACCTGTGTCTCTTTAATCACACATCTTAAGAATGGCAGTACTGGATGCTACAAGAAAATTAATTTATACAGAATACAAGTCTATCTCTAGTGCCTGAAAGCATATATTGTGTCTCTGGCTCTGTGGCAGAAATGGGCTTGTGTTGGAGAGCCCAGCCTGAAGGCAATAAGGCTGGGACAGCACTTGTGGTATTTTCTGTGACCCCTGTCGAAGGGAGGAATGATGAATCTGACTGCATGTTCTTAGAAGGCTAATTTCTTATTTTATGATCTATATTATATAAAAGAATACTATACTAAACTATACTAANGGTCAGACAATCTACTGATTGCCTTCTCAAGGAGAAATTTCTCTGTACTGTCCCAGCTGCCTTTGCACATATGGGGACCAAATTCCCTAAGGAACCCATCCTAGGCAACACTGTTGGTTTCTTCTCAAGCACCACAGTGAGCACTGCTGTGATGAGCACTGCCCTTATGCACCTCACAAAAAACACAGAGATGAGATCCAGCTCTCAGCACATTTTCTGACTACTCTGCTTCTTACATGCAAATTTAAATGGCAAATTTCTCCAGAATCTGAAGTAAAGAAAATAACACAAAAGCGGGAGAAAACATTAAACACTAACATTATTAAAGGATGATCATTTCACCAACTGAAGTAACAGAAAATAAATCCCATTATTCTCAGTGTCTGGGGAAAGAAAAAAAAAACACAATTTAACATTCTGGATTGTATGTAGAAATATGTACCTCAAATTCACAATAAAGAGGTTGCACACAAGTATGTTGATCTGTTGACCAACCCACCTTTGTCAAATACTTTACAAAACAGTGTCAGCAGCACAAGAACTTCCCATGAAAAAGACCGTAAATGTAAACTTAAGAGCAGATAGTGAAAATCTTTTTAAAATTATGGTATAGTATAAAATACTAGCAAAAACCTAACAGTAATGCTAGAGCACAATCTGTGAAGAAAAAGAAAATGTATATTACTAGCATGATGTTTCCTTCTTTAAAGAGATATAAATTAAGTACCTGATAAGATCCCACATGCCAAAGTAAAAGCCTGAGGATGATCCTCTAGGGAAGGCTGGAGAGTCTGAAATTCTTCATAGAGCAGTCTAGAGAAGCAAATGTGAAACCAAATGATGCTGGACAGCATGGCAGCCCAGACAGTGCAATCCCCCATGTCCTGGCAGTGTTTCACTGAGCAGCACAGCTGTGTGGCCACTGTGCAGCCCAGCAGGTGAACAACTCCAGCCAGGACTGCTCAGCACAGGGCCTGAACAAAGCAGAGGAATGCCTGGCACAAACCACTGGATGTTTTCAGCCTCACTGATCAGCTCCACGAGCACATCAGTAATTCAAGATAAAGTCATCAATGCGTATTGCCGTGACTGAGTTGCTGTTTCACCACTATTTACAGACAGACACCATGGCCAGCAGGAGGGTTTGAGCCAGTTTAGTGAGGGAGTCTGAAATCACTAAGCACACCTCTCCCTGCTCCAGAAGCAGTGCAAAGGGAGAAGAGAAACAAGAACCTCATCTGTGGGCACAGGTGCATGAAGCTTCCAACACAGCAGCCTCAGGGGCTGCTCAGTGTTAGCAGTCAGACTGCAGAGTACCCACACATGAGACTGGATTAAACCTTCAGGAACTCATTATCAGCATGCTCAGAATGCAGTACTGCCTTTTACATACAAGAATGGAGATGTTCTCATGTGTGCACTGCTATTTCACAATTGGCCTTTCCTCCCCCTTCCATGAAAGCTGACAGCAAAACTGCCAATTGATTGGTTGGGTCTTAGGTAAAAATTTGGACAAAAAATTGCCAAAGATGCAGTTCTTAAAGGGGGTACACAGTAGAACATATTTTTAACTAAGAGGTAAAATCTAAGACAAAACTATACATCCTTTTCAAATTTTGAATTCACTGTGAAAAGCTGAGAATGAAGAGGCCTGTTGACTTAAAACAGGTACTTATACTTGCCATAGTGGTGGCACTGAGGCCATGGTGATGGTCTAGAACATCAATAAAGCAACCTCTGCAGGGAGAGTTAATACTTTTTATTAGATCATATGAAAGGGTGGGAAAAGTTTGGGGCATGTTTAGATCTTCTTGTCTGATTTTCCTAGTATACTAGTTGGTCTAACATAAGCTATTATCTCCCTGTGTAAGCTTTGTCTGATTATTTAAATCAGTCAAACAAAAACAGGTACCCACTTAAAAACTCCTTATTAAGTCAAATGAGCATTTAGGGGGAGTTTTGCCACCCACAGATGCCGAAGCTAATATCCAGCAGAGACATGTCATCCATTAGTATAAAAACCTCATACCAAAGAGATGTGCTGTATGCTTTCAAATAGCAGATGAAATGCAAAAAGTAGTTGATTCAGTAGAATTAACAAAACAGAAAAAAAAATCAAGCATTATTATCTATAATAACACTACATTATTAATGGTTATAATTAAGATGGAACATTCTAACAAAAGCGCTCACACTGATTTTTAAAAGGAATGCATGATACATTCCAACTTTGAAAACATTACTAAACTCTAGAAATTTGATACAACAAATGTTGTTTATAATATAAAACATAGCTTTAAGCTTTTCTAAACAGGATGAGAACAAGAAGAAAAGCTGCAACAGGCATCTTTTCTTGTCCTGATACTTAGTTCAAAGAATTAAATCATCTCTAATTTTAAAAATATCTCTGCATTAAATGATTAATTAACAATACTTACAGAATTTGACACTTGTTTCCCTAAGAGATTATGTCTCTCATTATACTACTCTGCCCTATTTTTAACCACAGAGAAATACGAAAAGTACAAGTACCAAAATTATTTTCAGGAAAAAACAGCTTTGAATGTTCTTCTTGGTGATGAGGAAACTAAATTTTTTTACTTCAAGAAAATACTGCAAGGTTCCCCCATTTTTACTGACTTCAACAAAAATTAAAAGATGAGTGGAATGGCTACAGCTGAAAGTGTTACCAAAACTGGTGATGAATAGAAGAATTACAATTACTGTGCTTAAGGTAAATTTTTACATAGGTAGTGTTCTACTGTCTGCAGTCTCACAGAGACACCTTTAACTTGTTTATAAATTTATAAACATCTTTTCCAGAGCAGAATTGTGCCAGAGGATGAGAGTAGTGGCATTTATCTACAGGAAAGAAAAGTGGAAGAAAGACAGGATCACACCCTCTCATTAAGCCAAATATTAAATAATCATAAGGTACTTTTAGCTTAAGGTACACCTTGAAAATATGAATCAGCAAATATGCTAAACAGTAAAATTGGTGCACATCACAGAATGTTAACATGCTTTTTAATAGACACTACTTCATAACAACAAATTATTCACATAGAAAAATTGATTGCTAGGTAAAAGATAAATCTGTTCTTAACAAAACCATGTTTCTTGTAATTTAATAAAGAAAATTTTCTAAATACATTTCTTGTGAAAACAACGTAACTAGGGCACATACTAGACATGCTCCTTTTCTGAATTCAGTTCCAATTTAAAGACTAATTAATCATAATCAGACCTGCTGTGAACAAGCACAATTTCCACAGTTCAGAAATAAAATTGTGCATTTTCTGTTTTGTGAGATATTCTCCCTACCACAATTATAGCACAAATGCACCATTAATTTTCCACTCTTGTCCCATCTTGATCCCTGCATTTTTTAAAAAATATTGTATACAGTTTCTATCAGTAAAAACAGCACCTAGATGTTAATCCTAGAAACTTGTCTGTTTTTTTTCTATGTATAATACAGTTTCTACAGTTAAGAGGGAAATATTTAAGGATGGGCAACTATACCATTAATTCTAATCTTACAAGAATTCTGTCTGCGCACATATGGCCANACACTGACAGCGGCTGTTTCACACACTACTCATACTTCAACAAAAAATCCAAACACAGCCTTTTTGGACCTGTAAGCAATGAACAGTGTTCATCAAATGCCCATAAAAGAAACTCCATGGAACCTGCTTACACTGCTCAATTTGGAAGATTAATTTGGATGCCAGCAGGAATCAAACCCACAAGCTCAGAGAAGAATATTAACTTCCAAATTTCATGTTTGGATTATTACCTTATCCAGTCTGCTAAGACAACTGAAAAGAACACAAAAGCAAGCAAGTAGCCTATACAATACACTCATGGTCATTATTCCAAAGGTGGAGTCTCTAAGAATTTCCTGCTATTGTTATTTCCTCTTCCACCACCCCTAAATAGACGGCCTGAAATAAACTAAACATGAACTAACAACATTATGTTCTACCACACATAGTGCAAGAATACTTGGGACAAGTGCTGAAGCAGCAGTGTTGAAGTTTGAACCAAAATTAAAACATCCCAACATTATTTTATTTTGACATACAAAGCTTTTTAAATTCTTCTCTGGATTGCTGTTTCTCCCGGTGGCTAGGATATCTGAGATATCATTCTCTTACAGCATGCAGGGTGAAAAAAAGATTTCAAAGTGAAAAGAAATAGCTGGACAGAGAACAGTCCACACCCACACAGCTACATGTAGTAAGGGCATTCATCCAAATACAGACTTGAATTCAGACCATTCCTTTGTCCAGTTCATCTTGTGACCTAGAATGAGAGTTTCCCCTTTTCAAAGTAACTCAGTAATGATGAGAACATTGGGACACAGATTGACCCAATCCCTCCTGTTGGTGCTACTCTGCTTACAGACACTAGTGAATACCAGCTAGGACATAATGAGGGGAAAAAAGGGACTTTTTAGGCCAGTAACTATCATATCTTTCTGAAATTAATGGAAAGGCCCAACTGCCTGTTTTAATGAATACTTACACAATATGTAACAGCTCCAACAACAGAAATTAAACTTTATTTTTGATGTTTAAAACACTCAAAACGTGAGATGTGCAAAAAAACCTGCATGAAATTTCAATCTGAAAGACTGTGGAAAGAACCATGTTTTTCCTGTTGTATGTGAATTGTTAGCACTAGATTCTTTGGTATTCTGAGAGAATTCTCTCTTACTGCAATCAGAAATTCTGTCAAATCTGGATATATGTAACAGCAAACTTTTTCAATTTAGAAGAATCACCATTTCTGGTTAAGAAAGTTGTAGATGGATGGTTCCCAAACCCCTTTATCCAGAAGTTCTTGTTGTGTTTAAAATTATGCAGTTACTGTATTAAAGTTATGAGTGCAAAGAAATTACATATTTTCTATAACTAGAAAACAATTAAGACTCTTAAAAAGCTTCAGAGAATATAGACCACTACAAAAAACAGAAAAATAGAAAAACAACTGAGAAATAAGTAATTACAGTTCCTACCTGCATTCCCTAAGCATGCCAGAAGCTCCTCCATGTATTCTGCTCCCTAAACATCCACTGCACTGAGCTCCCTTCTCCTTTAGCTCAGAGTCAGTGAAATGCTGTTCTTCCTACATTTTCCCACAGCAGAAAACTCAAAGTGTCTCCTTCTTCCCTCCTCTCATCTCAAATGCTTTTTAAACACCTCCTTCCCATTTGGAGGGCTCAGTGTGCCACATTCCCTCCCTTGCTGAGGTGGTGCAGAATGCATTGCATGGCTCCTGTGCCAAGAGCTCTGCACAGATTTTTGTTTTTTCCAGTCAGCAGCCTTCCTCCAAATAAGCATGGTAAAGGGCTGAGGGAAAAATCTCTGCATCTCCACATCACTGTGGCTCAGGTTTTCCTGAGGAGGCACACTAGCAGTGAAGATATAATGAAGCCATATTCCTACAGTAGAACAGCAGGATGGCTTTTCATTCCTTGTTTTATCCAAAGTATGGTTTTGAGAGCCAGACAACAACTGATGCTAAACCACATGTAAAATAGCATCATATACTCTTAAAAGGAGCCAAAATCACCAAGCTGATGAGGAATTCCCTTTTGTCAACTGCTGTCAAAACTCATCAGCTGAACAAAATCAGAATATGATGAACATTTGATTTCTCTATATATTCATTTCTGAGACATTATGGACATTTTGATCAGCAAAAGTGTATTGTGTGGATTTACACAGGACCAACTAAGATATGAAAAATAAAGTCAGAAATGCCCATAGAAAGAATGGCCACAATGTAGCCATTTAAGAAACACTGAAAGAAATATTGAAAAAGGTTGATACCTGAAATCCGTATTCCCCTCACAAAAATGTCATATGATAGTAAATAACTTTATAATACTAATACATTACTAACTTTCTTTCAGCAATTACCAACATTATGTACTATAAGTTCTCTAAGACTCACTTCTAAATTTTAAGTGAAAGTTCATTACCTCGAGGTCATCCAGAGAGCGAGTAATGCTAAATCGCTTCGATCTTCCAAATGATCTTCGAGCAGAGGAACGTGGAGGAGGAGCCTGATTTAATCCCACTGAATGTCCAAATTTTGCACCCTAAAAAAAACAGAAAATATATATTAATTTATTTCTTTCATTTTTGTACAGTGCTGATCATAGTGAGATCTGAATTGTAAGGAAATGTGACAGGACCACAATTTCAAAACAAGCTGGTCATTTGCCATGCCCATATAAAATCAAATACTAAAATTCATTATATTTGACTTTTCCAGTCTTAAGTCAAATATCTTACGCATTCAGCATTAATTTGCTGTATTAATATGAGTCATTAGTTAGATTGCTAAAATGCACATGATACATGTCAATAATAAAAGCAAGATGATCCTGGCTGTTTCCTGTCTTAACTGAAAAACATTTAATTACAAAATATTTGTGTTTTCTATAGGAAATTCCCATCCTAAAAATCATCTCACCCAGCTTCTCTTGGAACTTTTCTCCACATTTTAAAAATCTTACTTTCACTACTCTTTTTTTAAAGCCTTGCTACTGCAAAGTCCAACTTATGAAATCACACAGTACAAAATTGCAGGAACTTTTGTTCTGAGGAAAGCAACTCCCTCACTTGGATATTCCATTACTAGAACTGGTGCTGCAGTAATTAAATCTGTTTTCTCTCATGTCCATAATCATACTCTTTCTCCCTAAAAAGTTACCAGAGGTCTGTAAAGCTACTCAGCATATACATATCAAGTTTATTCCAAATGGCAAAGCGTAAGCTTGAACCTAAAATTAGGCACAGTTGGTGAGTGGTGCTAAGCAGATGTACATAAACTCACTACATTATAAAACCTTGTGATTATGTGCCTGAAATGTTGGATTCCTTTCACTGTAACATTCAATGTGGGGAAACCTCCTCCCTGTCTACTGATGCTTTTTTGCTTTAGAAAATAAAATACTTTAAATCAGAGCAAATTCCCCTCTGATTCATGTCAGCATCTTTCTTCATTAAAGAAAGCTTAAAAATATATTTATTTGTACTTTTATAATTGCTCTGCATTTGGCAGATTTGTAATATTTATTAAATTTTCTATTTGTGCTCATTTCTTCCTTTGGGCAAGTTTCTGTGCTCCGAGTTCTGAAATATTTTGGTCCCCCTTTGATCACTCATCAGGAAGTCTATGCACATCACATTAATCAAAAGAACAAGCACAAATTTCACATCCTCACAGCCTCATGCCAACAACCACTCATACAAAGCAGAGAAGAGCAGCCAGAGCATTGCACAGCCTCAGAGATGTCTGCCTGTTTGCTAATTCCCATGGAGACATCACTGTTCTACAGCCACTGGGCTCTGGCCATCACCAGACCTCACAACAGATTCTGTTTACAAGCTCAAAGAATTGTCAAGACAAAACAGGAATCTGGATCCAAAGTATGCAGCAGGGCTCATCCCCTCAACAAGCTTGAGAGATCAACTTCATTCAGTATTAAAAGTGATCCCTTTTTCCCCTTCTCTAGCCTTTCTCCCGTGTTTTGGNGCTGCACAGCTGATTAAAACATCAACAAGGCTCCTCCTGTATGAATTTTTCTGTTAGAACAACATGAATATACATGTACATCTACTCAATTTCACCACTAGTCAAGTGCGACCACACTAGTTCTGTGATTTTTTAATTTTTTTTTTTTCATTTTTAATCTGAGAATTAGTGATAAAACTATCAGACTACCAACAACTCAGCAAATTAATGGCATCATTAATTGTTACTTTGAAACTAATGAAACAGTTACATGGTATGGATGCTTAATGGTCTTTGATGTGTTTCTTAAAAGTAGATGGATGCCCTGAGAGAACTTCAGCTTTCATTGAAAATAAAAGGGTGAAAGGAAAAAAATGAAAAAAACTATCAGTAGCAGACATATCTATTCAGAATAATAAATACACTTTCACTATTCATTCTGTTTCATCCCCAAAAAAGAATATAAATTGTCTGGTATTTATTTAAATAGTAGAGACTGCCATATATGATGCTGGGAGATTAAGACAAGCACCTAGACAACATGCACTCAAAAAAATTTTGAAACAGTAACATTACAAATTGAAGGAAGAGGAATCAACTGCCTAAAGACAAATCTAATTAGATTCAACTGAGAAGCAGATTCTAGATAAGATTAATTATCACCAGATGTCCCATTTTGGAAATAAATGCTGCTTACCTATTTGTGGTCAGAAGCATAACAAAGTGAAAGAGAGAGAGCAAAAAAAAACAACTTGTAAATTGTGTGGTATTAGAAAAGAGAGAGTAAATTAGTATCCAATCAAATTTTTTATTAATGGTTTTTTTATATTGTTATGCAATACTGACTATTGAGCCCTGGGTGGAACAGTAAAGATAAGAACAGGTTAAATAAAAAGAGACCCTGGGAATAAAACAATGCTTAAGCAATGATTACAAAATAGAAAAATGCACTGAGCTAACCATTTCCCAAACCCATCTGGTTAGCAACTGCAATTAAGAAAATATATTCAACTGACAAAAAACTCTTCCTTGCTCTGAAAAATCAAATTAATCATCTAGGAAATTAAGGAGGGCATTACTAAAAAACCCAAAAAGACTGCAATTCACAAGTATTTAATTTCCTGGGAAGTCTCCCTTTTCATCTTTTCTTGACTCTATTCCAGACATTCAGACTATGAAGGCAGACCTCCTTCTCCAGATCAATTAAAAAAATGGCTGTGCATACGCACACGCACACACAGAAGGAAAGAATCACGTATCTTAAGCAAACAGCACCATTTTGGCAAATGTTTTTCATGGGACTGTGAAGAGCTGGAAATAAAAGCATCCATTACTTGAAGAGAAAACAGCCATTGAAACTAGAGTGTACTAATCAGCACAGCTAAAGAAATCCACAGTATTTGAGCACAGAGAGATTGTTAGTGCAATGACTGATATTAATGTCATTTCTGCAGTCCGTCAGACATAAAGAAATCTTTGTACTTCTAAAAGTCTTGATTACACTATTAAACAGATATTAAAACCCACTAAATTATTCACAAACATTTCAGAACAATACATGTATGACCAAAACCATGGCCAGCTTGGAGCAACCTGGTCCAGTGGAAGGTGTCCCTGCCTGTGGCATGGGGCTTGGAACAAGATGATCTTAAGGTCCCTTCCAACCCAAACCACTCTATGAAAAATATGCTGCTACATTCCCTGTTAGCTGCCAAGCTAAAACACTGACATTTGCTGCATTAACATTAGGCTGTAGGGTTGTTTGGGTTTTTTTAAAATA
>WBNQ01087852.1:0-14460 GCA_013401375.1 Spizella passerina
CTCAGGATATTCCATGATTTTATAACTCTATGGCTGGTACTTTTAATGTATGGTGAATTTCAGCCTAAAGAAAATGGGTCCAACTGGTTGTCCTTCTACTCAAGAATTGCCTGTTTCTCTGCAATATAGACCAAAAGGAAGGTACTTTACATGGCTGCACTGCAGAGTCTCCAAGTCCAACCAGAAATATATTTGTAGAGAGGTAGAGTCTGTGCAAGAGATTTCACTTCTTCCTTCAGTTCTCATACATTTTTTGTCTGGAAGTCCTTTTTTACCTACTCCTCATCTTGACAATGGTTGGACAATATAGCATAAATGTGCATCTCTTCTTGACAGGATTTTCATTTTTTGTGAAATATGCTTCAGCAGAATTCCAAGGAAAGGGTTTATGATCAGCTCACAGTTGGTTCAAATTAGGGACTCACAGGTTAATTTGGATAATGATAAAACTGTTTATGATCTCATGTCTGAGTTATCAAGAATATAGACTATCTAGTTGAAAGGAGGGAAATCAGGACTAAAGAACTTAGAGAAGCACATATGGGCAAGAGAATATAACCAGTATTGTCTAAAATATAAAGATGTAAATAGATACATCTTAGAGGTATCTGGATGTAGATAGATGTAAATGTATATTTAGATGTAAAGTTACATCTAAAATGGAAATCTAAATTCTTGTTCACCTCTACTCCTGTTCATGTCTGGACCTCTGTCTGAAAGACTGGGTTTTGGGTAGTCTCAGCTTAAAAGACAAAAGTTCAGTTTGATTTCTTGTTTGTTTCTTCTTTAATTTCGTAGGCTGTAGCATTGATTATTGTGTGACCACATTTATATTTTACAAAAAGAAATGCTTCCCATATACTTTGAAACATCCTCAGCCTCATTCAGAAAATATTTTATATTTTATGGCAAATACCTATGAGGATGGCAGAGCACTTGAATAGGTTTCCCAGCAGGTTGTGCAGTCTTTTCTCTAGAGATATTCAAAACCCCCAAGACACATTCCTGAGTGACTGGCTCAAGGCTACCCTGCTTGATGACCTTCAGTGGTTCCTTTCAACCTTTCTAATTTCACGATTCTGTGATGGAATACAATTCCAAACACAGTTTTTGCATCTCACATTTGAAGTCACAGCTTAACACCTATCTGATGGGTTGTCTTCAATGTTTAGGTATATATATTGGTTTTGTACTATGTCAATTTTTTGTTCAATCTTTTTAACTGAAAGTATTTGACAGAAAATTTTTCATCACTTGTAGTGACTTAAAAGAAGACAATCCCTTACTGGCTTAATACATAGTTTTGTTTTCCTTGACAGAGTATTAGATTTACTTACTCTAAAGACCATTTTGGAAAATGAAGATTGCTAAAGGGCAAATATGAAAGCTTGAGGGAACTTGTGGAAAATGTTTCTGCTCCTGCAATCTTCCAAGTGCAATATGCTTCTATCAGAAGTTGTGGCCATGACTCTGCATCGCTCCTATATTCTGCAGTCACAGCACAGATTGTTCAGCACTGTACTCTGAACAGGGAGATACAATTTCCTTCTTACACCATTTGCCTCTTTCATCATTTGATTGTAATGAAATTAAATTTCCTACTTTAAAAGTGTAAAACTCACTCTTAAAAGTTTATTTGGCCCAAAATTAGATAAGCAATGTGCTGTCCAGGGAAGAGACATGCTGTACTCTCAGTGAGTTATAGGTCCGTGCAAAAGCAAACTAGATATTTTTGTGTTTACACTTTCTGTTTCTCTCTACTAAAAAAACCCCAACTGTCTTTTTTTCAGCAGCAGAGTCCATGAATGAAAGGGTAACCCTTGTTTAAATGCTGAGGAACAGAAGTTTTTAAAAAAGATCAATAATTTACATGCAAACTTGATATCATTAGAACAGGTTTAAGGAACAGGATTTTAGTGTATATACAGACTCAGTTATGATCCTTTAATAACTGACTGATGCAGTGACTGTGCCATAACTATTTTGCTGCTTATGGAGATTTGAAATGGACACAACACAACAAGAATTAACGCACTGTTGGATATTTTCCCTCTTACTCTTTAATGACTGGTTCAGTATTTAATTGAGAAAACACTGTTATTATTAAGGATGTTGCATGCTAATCCAAAATGTAAGAGGGAACCAGTTAAATGAGATTTTCTGATATCAGCTCATCCTTACTTTAGGGATGACTGGTCACGTCCACCTCTTTGGGACACAGCTCCTCTTGCATGCTTTCAGTTACTCTTCCTACAAAGCCCTTAAGAATTTACTTATTCCTTTGCGGAATCAGGCCCCCAATCTGTCCTTATCCCATCATATTCCCAGACTTGGGAGCAGTTAATTCATACACCAAATATAACATTTTTGCACATAAAACCAGATCTTTGCAGGTACTTTTATACCACTGTGAATTTTCTTTGAAACAGAAAAATCATTTCCAGGAGACTTTTTTCCTTGAGACAATTATTTCTAATAGCTGGTGGCCTGAAGAATATGTAATTCATCAACATTATCCAACCTGTTCCCTTACAATTTCTTTCTGTTACATGATACCCCTAGCTCCTGCTGTAGGAATCTTTCCTCTGAGCTCCTCTCTCACTAATTGTTCTCCTCTTTGTCTTTCCCTGTTCTGCAACTTCTTCTTTCTTGGGTCTGGGCCAGCCTGCTCCCCCATGACCTTCTACTTTCTCTTTCATCCCCATCCCAGACTGACTCTGACTCTGTGACTGCAGATCCACTGACAGCTTTTAAATATACAGCAATGCAAATCAAGCCCCATAAGGAAAGCCATCTAATTATGTACTGACTCTCTTGCTGGTACCAAGACTCAGTTTCTCTCATCAATCATCCCCAGGACTCTCCTGATTATTAACTCCCCTAGTGTGTAGTGACTCTTCTCCATGCCCTCTTTGCACACTCTTCCTTTAACCTCTTATTAATTTGCTGAAATCTTCCTTTTGAACATTGGCAGATTCATGGATCCACTATTTGTTTGAGCCAAAATGCAGAAGTTCAGCTTGATTTACCTTCAACCTTCTTTGGCCTGTTTTAAATCGACTGCTGCACCCTGCATTCTCTGTAGTTTCTCACTTTGCTGTTAAATCTTCCAGTCATTTGGAGATTTTTCCCTTGTATTCCAGTATTGTGAACTTTCTTCTACATTTCAGGGCATTTGGTAAGCTTGATTCTCCTTCCCCGCGTTTCTTCTGGTTTTGGCTAAAATACTGTCTCATTCTGTTGCTTTGTCTATTTATTTCCATCAGTCCAGGCTCCTCAGGACAGAAGCTTGTTTCTCTTGTCTAACAAGGGGTCAGACTCACCTAGAGCACAGATGTGCACCAAAAGGGCTCCCTTTATATTGGGCTGAGTCAAAGGCTCATGGGACCTCTTGGCAAGTTTCCCCAAGCACAACAATACCCTAAAGCTGGGATCTGCAGCTCTGTGGCCACCAGGAGCCTCTCAGTCCCACCTTGCATAGATGTGCAGCCCTGGGTGACCCATGAAGGCTGTCCCAGGGCTAGTGACACCAGGGTCTCAGTGCCTGGAGAGCCAGGCTGGGCACACTGGAGTATGTGCAGGATGGGCTCCACTGCAGACCTGCTGCAGGAGCACCAGGGAATCCCACAGCCCCGTGGGGTTTCCCTGAGCTGCTCACCAAAGTGTAACACAAGGGCTCTGCATCTGGCTTCCCCCAGACTCAAGTTCTGCCTGGTCAGCTGTAAAAATAAAATGACACAGCCTGGAATGAACTACCAGGGAATGAAACATCACATTCATTTATTTAGGAATGGCATATTCTAAGTTTTAACTCCCTGGGAAACTGAGAAGTTGCTTTTTGTTTCCATCATAAGCAAAACACTATTATGCAAAACTTGTACACAATAGATAAATCACTTTCTGCGTGACTTTGATTGCCACTCCAAGTGTCAGTCACTGCATTTCTATTGTATTAGTGTTGCAGAGTCACTGCATTTTCATTCCAAGAGTTACTGAAGAACATTTGTATTTTATCTTTTCCACAATCTCCTTTTTTTTATCCTTATTCAGTGCAAGAAGCAGATATAGTGACATTGATGGACGTTATTGATGGCTGTGAATTCTGCTTGATATTATTATATAGTTACTAATATATAAATTGTGTTAATGCTGATAACAGTGTACAGCTTTTGACAAATTCTTTGTCAGGCCAAACGATAGGAATTAGGTCATTAAGTCTTGAAAGTTAACAATAAAAAAATTCAAGAAAATAACCCTCATGCTGAATTTTCTCTCATTAGTCATTAGATATGGCAGTTGCTACCTTTAAGCTCACTATTATCAAAGACAACCTCAAAAAAGGTGAGATCAGGGCAGGGAATAGTCTGAGGGTATTTCACACAGCAATGGGTGAGCACTTCTGTGGCAGGGACTTCAACTTAGCTGCACTCAAGTTTAGCAGACTGCCAAGTAAATAAGATATCTATCCCCGTGTATGCTGATCCTGAACAATACAAAAGGGTTCTCATTCACCTGTTTAAATGTTATGGAAAAGTGAGGGACTTGAGACAGGGAAATTAAGTTCAGAATCTATTATTTTTGCTTAAATCTGTATAAATTGAATGTGTCTGCAGCCACCAAACATTGTCATTATAGCACAACAATTCTATTCTTATTACATTGCAAGGGCTCCATATGGCTGGAGTTTCATACCTCCTTGATGTTTCTTGTAGGTAGCTCCTCTAGGCATTGACTCTTCCTTGTCCTTCCAGCAGCCAACTGACTCCAGTTCCAACCAATCCACTCTTTTATAACACTCTTCTGACTGGCTACAGCTGTGGCCTGTTAACATCAGGCCTGCTCCTAATCTTTAGTAATTGGTTCAGCTGCCACTCTTTAGGGGGTAAGATTACATTCTGTACCACCTTCATTGACCCATACTGTATCCCCCTACAGCCAAAGTTGGATTGCAGTGTACTAGCAGGATATATTCAAAGCGTAGACTAAGTATATAAAATCCAGAACAGGATACAAGAACCATTGGAACTGTATTTGTTAAAGAGGCTTTCCTTTATTTCAATATCACTTTTTTCTTATTTTCTGAGTTAGGATGGAAATAGGAACTATCCTATGTTAAAAAAAATCTTGACAGCTAGTTTTAATACAGTGTATGAAATGTGTATTTTCTTAATACACATTTCCTGGGATAAGAAGTTCTTATTTCCCAGTCACCAAGATCTACCTCTGTACTGTATGAGGCCAAGTTACACCATGACCTTAATTACCTTAATCAGTAAAATACAAATAAAACTATTCTTAAGATTTGATGCTTACATCACTAAAGTCAGCAAAAAATATGGAGGAAAAGAAAATGGTGCAATGTAAAAAAGAAGATAAAGACAAGAATGCAACACACAAGGATTATGCAAAAGCAGAACTAAGAGGAAAATTAAATAGCCCATGATTTCTCACTCTCTCTTCCCATTCCTTCATCTCCTTTTAAAAACCAGGAACAAATTAATACAGGTCTTTCCTCCTACCTGGTAGAAAGTCAGCTCTTTCTTCTTTTTCATTGTGAAAAAAATTGAACAACTAAGGAGAGATAAAGGAAAATAACAGACTCAAAACATTCACATCTTTTTGTCATAAGAACAGAAGAAAGCAACACCATAATTGTGTGTGTCTAAGATAAGTATTAAACTTTTTTCATTTACTGCTCTTCTCAACTCTGCAGGAAGTTCTTGGGCTCAATGCTCAGATTCTTGAGGGACTGAAAACCCAGAGCCATTCTGGTTGATAAAAGCCTGCAACCTCCAGCCTTGGCTCTGTGTGCTGCTTGAACATTCCCTGCTCGCATCTTTTCTTCGTTCTCATCTCACACGTATACATCACAAAAAACAGAAAAAGAGGATATCATTAGGTTTTGCATCACTGGAAAGAGTTTTATTAGGGCTGCATGGCTACCAGAAAGCAGCCAAAATCCACAGGGAAGCTTACTAGAGAAACTAACTCATGTTAGACAATTAGCATGGGCCCACAGAAGCCTACAGAGAGATTGCTGCTGACTACTGCTTCAGAAAAATCCCAGTTTGGATCAGAGTGGAAACGAATTAATCTGTGTTTTTCTTGGTTCATTTCTCATGCTCAGGCACAGCCTCCCATTGGTTTACAAGTTAGCTCTGGAAACTTCCCACCCAACCACTGTTTTGGAAAGTTTTGGGCTTGCTGTGGAGTATTTAAGAACTTTATGTCCTTGGCAGTATCTTTCAAGTGACAGAGGCATGTCACAGAGTTGTGCCTTGTCAAAAGTCGAGTGTACACAAAGTGAGCAAGGATCATACATATAATCATACATCTAATCTCCAAGAGCTTGTCTCATAGCAATGTACTCGATGACTGCTTTGAACATGATCTAGCTTTTTTTTAACTAAAGCTTAAAAATCTGAGACAAAAATATCTACCAAATAGTTTCTACAATTCCTATATTTATCAGCTTTGATGCAGAATTATTTTTCATTATAACATGAACACATGAGCTGGGTCTTTAAATAGAAGAAAAAAATCCCTACATCAAGGTTATCAAAACAATCCTTTTCAGGAAGCTTGCACAATTTCACTTAGGAAATCAGTAGCCTTTATAGTTTAAAACCATGATCTTCCTAATATCTTACAATCAGTCAACATAGGAAGAAAAATCTGTCCATGGAAAATCTTGTAAAATTTAGATAACTATTAATAAAATAAAATCTTCATAGTAATGGAAGCATGAAGCTTATTTGTCATAGTAAAGACAAACTGGGAATATACAATTGTGTCAGCAATTACTGAAGCATTCAGCATTCCCCAAAAGAAATCCACAACACTGTTATAGAGACTAAATAACATTTCAAAGTGGTTTTAATTAGATTTGTACTTAACCTTTTCTGTGACCACCTCTCTGTAAATCCCTTTTACTTCCTGCTACCATGCTGTGATACTGCTTTCTTATAAATGAGACTAAGTAAACCAGCTGTGCTGAATATATGAGTGATTAGGGAATAGTTTACTCTGAATTATGGATTTGTTAAAGGAAAGTGGTTTATACCTGTTCCAGTGTTTGAAGCAAGGATTTTAAAAATTCCCTTTAACCAGATTCTGTGACTTCATGAACTTTCAGCCTATAGAAAATACATGGCTGATCCTAGGGTGTGGTACTTTCAAAATTGTCATTTACATAATCTTTGTTCCTGAATCAAAACTTTATTCTAAAAGGCTTATTTACAAAGATTTGTGCTTTTATCTCAATTCTGCCATGTATATGTTTCATCAAGAAATTCCTAAATAACTCTGCAGAAATTCAGACATTAATATAGAAATAGAGCACAGCATTAGAGAGTTTTGCTTATCTTCTTGCTTAGTACCATGGTGCTGTTTCTATGTGAATCCTAGATGCACGAAATTTCTTATTTTCTTCGCTGCTCTCATTTCCATTCAAAGCATTCAGCCCCACAACCCACAGCTTTCCCTGTGTTCTGCCAATTTGGGTAATCACAAAAACTCAATCCTGGGTACATCCAGGTAAAATACTGTTGGTAAAATACATATATACTACCTACCATAAAATTTTCAGTCAAGCTATTACTCATGTTCACCCCCCTAAAGTTTGCTTCTTCTAGACAAATTTACTGATTCCTACAAGTTTGAGTGCTATTATTTTTCATTTACTTATTTATTTAAAGAATCGCTTGAATTTAGTCTTTCACATTGGATGCCAGCTGAAAACTCTAATTCTGAAATTCAGTAGTAGCTTAACATGAAGTTGGTTTATTTAAATTGCCTTAGTCCACACTCACCTTTCATCAATGATGGAAACAAAGGGATTTATGATGCACCCAAAGGCTAGCAGAGAAGAATTACTAAAATGGAAGATACTTTACAGCAAACTCTGCACCAGTATGTCCCTCTCAAAGAGCTTCAGCTTCATGAGCCTGTATCATCAGGACAGAAGTGCTTCACTGTCAAGGGAGGAGACTTTAAGATTTCTAAATTAAAATCCAAGTTCCATCTGTGTAGGGGGATACAATATAGGTCAATGAAGGTGGTGTAGAATGTAATCTTATCCCCTAAAGAGTTGCAGCTGAACCAATTACTAAAGATTAGGAGCAGGCCTGATGTTAACAGGCCANACAACACATCTGGATGCCAGAGAGAAGCCAAAGCTGTCAATAGCAGGTGGAGTCACAACATCCCCATCTACCAAACAGGCTGCAATATTCCAAACTGTTCTGAGAACAATGCTGGATTTCAAGTGCCTGGCACCAACCCAAGCCTGCAGTGAAAACTGTGTGGAGAATTATGTTAGGAAGAGCAGCAATCCTTTGGGAGCAGGAGCTTGCCAACACTGGGTGGAGCTGTGCCATGACTGCAGCTCATTCTTGGGTGTACCTCAAACATTTCTGCAGCACCCTGCCCCAGACTGTGCTCCTGTGGTGACTGCAGCCACTCTGGAGTGGTGCTGACTTACCTTCCTCTCCTGAAAATGCTACCTGGGCATTATTTACATTTTAGTTCTGATTCAGTGTAACTCTTGCTTACTTCATCCAGGAAGGAGTAGTTTGCTCTTCTCCTGTAGGCCCAGTCATTCAAGCAGGTAAATTCTTTACTGTGGGGATGGTGAGGCACTGGAACAGGTTGTCCAGGGAAGTTGTCCATGCCCCATTCCTGGAAGTGTTCAAGGCCAGCTTGGACAGAACTTTGAGCAACCTGGTCTAGCAGGTGTCCCTGCCCATGGCAAGGGGGTTGGAACTACATGATCTATAAAAGTCCCTTCCAACCCAAATTATTCTCTGATTCTATGGTGATGGTCATAGAGAGGCAGAGAATAACAGCAAAACTAATTGTCTGCAAACTGACTCTTCTCAAACCCTCTGGCAGGACCATGACAAAACTAATCAAAGCAATGGGCAAAACAGGTCATTACATAAAAGAGACCCATGGGTAGGGTATATATAGTTTGAAATATCAGAATTTTTTTTGTTCAGTTCAACTTATCAAGACAAAAACTCAACATTTCTTTTTGGCATTACTGACATTGGAAAAGAAGAAAATAACCTGCACATGCTTTTGGAAATATGCTCACTGATACAGATCTGTTATGACTGAAATGGGTGTAAAGTCAGTTGTTAAACAAGCATCCTCAACCCCAAACTGTTTCTTAGGGCATGATGTGGCTGAACCATTCAGTTTTGTTCAGCTTGGTTGGAAAGAGCCCTTAGGCTATGTCTATTTTAGTAAATTAAACATTCTAGTGAATTACTAGCTTTAGAAAATCTTCCCGGGAAGTCAAACTCCACAGATGATGTGGTTAAAGGGTTACAGAAATGGTTGTAGTCTGGACCAAAGATCATTCCCTCAGACAACTCCTTGTCATCACTTGGGAACATTTTGCAGGTCATGGGCACTTCCTGCTAGGCAGCTGCATAAGACTGGCCTATTTTGAAGAATGAGAGATTTTAATAGCATGGACACAGGTTCTGTGTTAGCTGGCTTCACAGAAAGAATTTTTTTTTTTGTAATTTTCTATGATAATTAATGTCTTACAATTTTTTGGTCCTGAAAACAACTAAGTTATTGAAATGCAGGTGACCTGACAGGGGTATGATGTCTCTAACAGGTCCCTGCCAAGTGATAGCTCAGATCTCTCCTCTTATCTCTCTCCACCTGTGACAGCAGGAGTGCCAAGTGGAGACTTGTGTGTTTCCCCACAGAATATTCAGTTCCTGGCCTCCTCATTTTATACCCAGGAGTGGATTCCAGCTTGTGACAGTTCAGAAGCCCATTTTCCCCCTCACAAGTCCACAACTGAAAAACATGATGTGTTAGTTTCATATCTTGTTTAGTCAAAGGATGTTTTCTGCTAGTGCTTGGCGAAGGTTTCAAGGTGTCTGGGTGCCTGAGCTGCTCTCTACCTGCAGTGGGAGGACCCCCAGAGCCCTTCCTGCAGTTGCTCAGCTGTTCCTGGCTTAGCTCCTGTAGGTCCCGTTTCAAGTCAGTCTTTTCCCAGCTACTGTTTCCTGGAATCCCCGCGGCTGCAGCAGCTGTTCCCTTCTCTTGGTCTCCCTTTTCTGGGAGAGGTTTGTCCTTCTCACCAGCTGCCCTCTCCCGTTCCCTGAGCTATTCAAGTCCCAGCCCTGCACCCTTATCTCTTCCCAATTGCTCCTGCAAGCACTTCCCAAGCCCAGCCACTTTCCCTGCACAGCCAGTCAGGAGGGAGCTGGCTCTGCCCTGGTAGCGCACTCACCTCCTTTGGAACACCAGCACCTCCCTGCCTGTGCAGAGCCGGATCCCAGTCTCAGCTCTGCATGGTCTTGTCCAACATTACACACTTGTCCAGAGCATTTTGTTTCAGCAGAAAATCCAACTGAGAGAAAGGACAGCTATGCGAGAAATGTTGAAAAGTAATTTATCTCTTTTGCATAGAAATTCAAGTTAAAAAGGCAGTTTTGCTGGTCTAAAACCTCTCGGGGGAGCTATAAAAGCTTTAATAAGAAAAACACCCATTTTGGCTTGCAGTATTCTGCATACAATCTGAGATCAGAAGTGTGCAATAGTGATAATTTTTATAATTTTTAATTACAACAAAATTATACAGATTCTGTGAAACTGTTATGTTGCAATAAGATACCTCTTGCAAACTCTGCCCAAAAAATCCAGTGTTTTTGAGTACAGCTACAGAAGCAAAGACATGGGGAATATCTCATAAAGCTGTTTTTAGAAAAACAAAAATATGTTATCTAAGACAGAACTTTTTGCCTACAGCTATTTCAGGACAGAGTTATGGTTTTATCTGAAAAAACTCTTTTTAATATGACATGTTTAATTCTATTTTAATAACTTTTTTTTTATTTGAGGCATTTGTTTATTTCAAATTTTGCCCCATTTTGGAATATTTTTTGCTGTAGTGATTTTTAACTTCAATAAATGGATCATATTAAGTGTCAGTTAACCTTTCTGCAAAGGCACTGTACCAGGTTTCATAACACTGTCTTCCAATATGAGAAAAAACAAACTGCACACAGATCTGAAGTAAATATTAATTTGTTAAGTCACGTTTGCTAAACTCTGGATTTTTAAAAAAGGGTCTTTTAGTCTTTGCAGAATGTATGGAATAAGGAACATTTACATCCCCTTCATAGGTAAATTTTTAGAAGAGGTACTTCCTGCTAAGGGCCATTTATAATTGAGAGATTCCTGAAATTAAACAGTTAGATGCAATAACATTTGTTCAAAGTTGAGAAAGAAATGGCAATTTGCCACATTCTTAAGATCATGTAATTGAGTGAAATCTGGAATTTAATACCTCAGCAGATGACAAGTTCAAGGATGACCCTGTTTTACAAAAGCCCAGTTGGAACGCATAAAGCCATCTGATTTTGAGTTTTCATGTGAAACATTTTAGAGCAGCAGGATTAATGAATGTATGAGAATGTGTCCTTGGATTAGAATGCATTCCTTTAGAATGAGAATAAGAAATATGAGAAATATTAAAAAGAAAACAAATGCAGCATTGTTAATTTCTTGCTATGTGACTGAAACACTTGTAACTAAGTGTCTATAATATGACTTCAGTAGTGGCTCATTTTCTCACAATGCACCTGCATGTCTTGGAAACAGTTGTAAACAGTACATGATTCTGCTAAGAGACAGAGCCCATAAACTGCCATTAAACTCTGCTTAGCCTTCTGTAAGTGCTGGTAGATCCCTCTTCTGGAACTAACAAGATAATAAATATAAGTCTTCTCACGTTTCTAGTTTAGACCACAGCATTTTCTATCTAAGAACAGACCTTTGTAAGGAGAGGAAAAATATCATTTAAAGGCATGTGGGATAGTCACGAAACCCTGTATTTAGGGAACAAATTGGAACTTTGGGTTAAACGAACACTAGCATCACGTCTGCCCCAGATGTTTATTTCCACCTTACATTCCTTAGTTCAGTTAATATAATACCTGAAAAGCACAGGGGTTGGTGAAAAATATTTTAAATCACTACTACATGTATTCAAACAAAAAAAAAATTAAGGAAAGAAAAAGAAAAATCTAAGCCATGGCAAATTTTCTGAATTGTGAACTTAGGTTCACAGTTTGCTTCAAAGTGTCCCAGCTGTTCTGTTAGATAATTCCTTGGCTAAAGATCACTCTTTTAATAAGAATGAAAAAGTTCACACTCTCTAATGACAAAGCATAACTACTGAAGAGAGTGAATTATTGCAAGCATTCAAGATGCCAGTGATGCTAACTTTTTCCCATTACTACATCTGTATCCTGAGCCAGAAAACAAACCATAACATGTTGTGGGGTTCAGTACTTTAGCAGTTTATATAAAAAAAAGGGCAGTGTCCAAAGTAACAGCAAAAACCTTCTGCTGATTCCAGAAAATAGATGCTCTCTAAAGAGTGGAGGGCTGGACATTACATTCCTCTAAAACTTGCAGGATGCATTTACTGCATTTTGTAACTGCCATAGGTCTGATCCTTCTGGAATGTTTTCAGTAAAGCAAGGTTCACTTTACTAAAATAGTCTATCAAATGGGAAACATGCCAGCTCTCAAAAATCACTTCTTTGGAAAGACCCTACAAACACCTACACAGGGGAAAGCACAGGAGGACTATGGCATCATTGGCGGTCCATGACAAAAACACAGGTGGGTGTGTTGATAAACATGTTCAAGCTGCAGCTGCTGCTGGTTCTGATGGGAAAAATGCTCTTCTGGGGATTAGGAATATACTGTAATCATGCCAGCCAAAACATGCATGACAGTTGAAAAGAAAAAGAGAGCAGCTATATAAATGGCCATGGTAACCTAAGTGCTTTCTTTTAAATTTGCAAAAGAAATACCTTCTTTAAGACTTTTGTCTCTTTTTCCTATTGCCAATGTCTCTATAAGAACATGAAGAATAATTACAGTAAATTGCAAATTATTTTCTAGTAACTTGCTGGAAATTTTTTTTAGCCCTGCTGGGATTTAATTCATAAAGTAGCCTGAACTCCTGCAGAGCAGAAAACAGGTATCCCTTTTTCCCTTAGATTACTCAGGGAGCAGGGGGTGCTCATCCTGAGAAAGGACACTGGAGTTTATTCTGGGGCAATGAGAGATGAAGCATGCACTCGTTATTCTTTTACCACAGAAGACATTTCATACCACATATGATATGCATGGCTGACATAGAGTAATACTATATCTACATTTTTCAGGCAGACAGAGTAGTTGATGTGTCCTTTTCCAGGGCAGATGTTTTCCAGATATGCTATTGTCAGTCATTAAGATAGTAAGTAAGACTTGTTTGAGTTATGTATGGTAAATACTATATATGCCAGCTCATCCGTAAAATACTACGGATTTCTTAGATAATTCTCCTTTTGGCTAGCTTTAATCATTTCAGTATGACTAGTTTCCTTATGAACTCAGCACAACTTTTATATATACCAGTGGCAGTGTAAGTACTACATGAGAAACAAACTGACTGGATTTTTATGGAGCTTTTGAGTAAAGGTATTTATTCTCTCCTGTACCTGACCATAGTCCTTCACTTATATCAGAAGAAATGGAGAAAGCTGCAATATTTTAATACATTAATTGCATTATCAGCAAAGATGAAATGGTACAATTAATCCAAATATATTGTGTAGTCTAACAGTGTTCTTTCTTTTGCTGTCTTTGCCACAATGATGACTGCAGAACCATGTTAGTGGCTTCTCTTTTATTATTTGATTTTGTCCACGGTTTCTGGAGAGATCCTCCAGTTTGCTGGGCTGGTGCAAACATGTCTCTGCTCCACAGAAATGTAAAATTGCTGTTCTTTATGATAGCGCTGTTATCCCAAATGAGGCAAAACTCAATTTTCCAAACCACATCATTGAATTTACAACCTCTGTGTTGCATCTAGAGTGCAAAGAGATACAAGTGGTTATTACCCCTGGGCCTAAGGAAGGCTTGGGGAGCCGGAACACACCAAGTCTTCAATATAGTTCTGTAGCCTCAGCTCTGAAACTGCACAATAGGATAAGGTGGGCATGTTGCTGGAATGAATTCAAACTCTTTTTTTGTTTTTTTTCCAGAGGGAGGTTAAAGGATTCAGTCTTTATCAGGGCTGGACAGAATATTAAAGCTGCAAGTGCATAACAACCTATCACAGATAAAGAAACATGGAATTACGTCCAGTGCCCCAGGCTGAATGCATTTACTTCCATCCAACCTGGGGAGCTGACACGGGACAATTTCAAGGAGTGATTCAAGCCCTTCCCAAATGCAGCTCCTTCTGCAGGACAGTAGTGCATGACTATGAAGAAGCTGAATTGCCAGCATTCTCCTGGAAAGCTGTGAGGGGTGGCTACAGAATACCTCCCTCCCTCCTTCCTCCCTCCCTTTATCCTGGAGGGAGATAATTAGTGGCTCAGGAGACTGCCTGAGTTGGCTTCCCTGTCTTGATATTTCCCTCTTGTC
>WBNQ01087860.1:4754-25248 GCA_013401375.1 Spizella passerina
TATGCCCAAATTTGGGAAAGCTATATTTTTATTTCAGAAAATGTATTTTTGGCACATCCTTGAAGAAAGAGAAAGAATGTAGAAAGCAAAGGTTATTTAAGGAAACTTGGACAGCATAAGAGGGGAGTATGTATAATTTTCAAACATAAAAGGTCACTGTGGAAGGCAGCAAAATTTTTATGCCTTGTCAGGTGTGTTCTCCAGATCCCTGTGAGACAAACAGAGAGGAAAAGGGTTCAGTACTCCTAACCTGGGCCAGCAAAGAAAGAACCAAAATATCGATGCTCATGGACCAATCCTAATTAGCATCTTTCTAAAGATGACACAATTGGTATTCTTCTTGCTGCTACCTTAATGCCAGAGGGATAAATTCTGTTAGCTGAGTTAGTTCCGAGGCAAGAACATCACTAAAGGTCAATGGCAGTTTTTGGAGGTGTTCTGTGCTGTGTTAGAAAGGGAGATTCTGGCCTTAATTTTGTCTTTGTAAGAGAAAGCATATCTTGATTCTCTTTTTTGTCTTTTCTTATTTTCACCTAGATCTCCAGAATTAAAATGTTCCAACATTTCTAGGAATTTCTTTTAACCGCAACTTTAACTTAGCAGTACTTTTTCTGTGGAGAAGATAAATAAAATATGAGACATTCATTAGCAAATGATTCTGGGTTTTCTCTGGACAATTTCTACAGCATGTCTTTCTGACACAAATTATACACTCAGATATTATATCAGATTTGAAATTCTAAGGATAGCTAGAGAGCATTAACTAATTTTTGCCAGAGACTGGCCATCAAGCTAAATATTGCTGAAATATGGTTATCAAGAAAAATATCTGGTTATTTTTATGAAAAGATTTTTCATTCAAAAATAAATATTTTTGATGAAAATATTCTTACTCTTTTATTTTTTTTAGTTTTTAAAAATTCAAGAAATACCTTTTTCTTAATTAAAATAATCACTAGGAGAAATAAACCCAAGAGTGAGCAAAAGCCAGCAATGGAGATAGAAATAGCTGTGAGAAGAGACTGTATAATGAATTAACATTTCTTATCCAGCATATAAATACTGAATGTTATCTAAAATCTGAGCCATAATTGAGCTTTTCTACCTCTAGCTGCTTTGTTATTCTAATATTTCCACCATTGAAAGGGAGATAAATGGAGAAATGGAGTTCTCATGCCATTGTTTCTGCTTGTCCACAGCAGCATTAAACATAGGGTTTAAATCACAGCATATTTGTTCCTGCAGATATGAGTTCTTGTGCCACCATCATTCTGGTGCTTTGTCTCTCAACATATTTCACAGTCTTCAAGGTCTGATATCCCGACCTGTTTCTCCTTTACTGTTGTCACTGTAGTGATAAGCTTGTGCCTTGCAGTCACAATGAATGCAAGATAACATCTCCCTGTCCCTGCCTCCAAAACCACAACGTTTTTCCTTTTCTTCTGGACTAAATAGAGAGAACCATCTCGTTCTCTGATTTTAGCAAAACTGATATGTGTTATTAACCCGGAGAGTGTTTTATAGGATGGAGAATACACCAAACATTACTTTAGGTCAGCCCTCACTCAATGATGTACCATAACCTACTGCTGCATATTACAAGGGTTCAAAGCAAAGGCAAATTTAGCTTTTCAACCAAGAATTTGTCTCACAGCTAAAATTACATTAATCTTTCAGGCTGTTCTTTCTGCTTTACAATTAGGTTTTTCTGTGGCTGTTGGATATATTGGGTGAAGTAATATATTATTTATCGAACAATTAAAAAGCCCTCAAACAAGTATTTGGTAATTTTGTCATTAAGAGCTTACATAAATAATGCAGTTAAAAAAACTAGCTAAAAATATGTGTAAAATAAAATAAAAAGAGAAATTACAGGCAAGATAGATTTTTCCTGAGCTAAGAAAAATAACCAAAATCTGGACTTTCGGTCAAGTTTTTCTTTGTCAGCAGGGACAAGATTTCAACCACTATATCTGTCTCTCCAATATCTAAGCTGAAAATTTTACAACATCTTTTTGTTTAGGCATTTAAGGACCAAATACAGTTAAAAATTTGTGAAAATAAGATTCATGAGTAGCATGGGGAAATCAGTAGGGATCTGTTTTTATCTTCTCCTTCCACTGCAAAAGCAAAGCACACACACTGGAGCCAGCAGGTGTATGATTGCATCCTTTATGGCTGACTGCTCCATTGTTAAGTACCAAGTCAGCTGCTGACTTATATGGCAAACTGCTTTTTGAGGTATTTTAGTGAAACACCTGAGGTTACTCTCATAGTCCAGTCTGGGACCAGACTATAGATTAATTATTTGTTCCCCTGGTCTGCCATCCAACATATTCCACAAGTCTTCTCTCTCCTTAACCGATCAAGATTGTATTCCACATGGGAGATGAAAACAAATTCACTCCTAAAATGGGTTGAAAAGTGCTTGCAGAAGGTGAGAAGACATAGCAACAGGCATTTTCCAAGGAGCTTATGGGCGGCAGCCAAAGACCTGCTCTGTTAGTTTCTCTGGAAACCAAATGAGAGAGAACTAAGTGCGGAGGGAGCGCCAGATCCCATGGAAGATGCCGAAGAACTCCTGCGTGTCATCTGGAAGCGGTCCGGCTCAGCGTTTGTGGCAAGAGAAGAAATGTAGGCAGAGGGTGTGCCAGCGGCAGCCGAGGCCGCTCCCGGAGGCGGGAAGCTTCATTCCGTGCCCTGGCCGCAGGAGGTGGGCACAGGCAGGAGCAGTGCTGCAGGAGCAGCGCTGTACGGGCTGAAGCCAGCGCTGCCCCCGCTCGGAGCGCCCGGAGCGGCGGGCGGGCCCCGCGGGCGCTGTCCCCGGGACGGTGCTGAAGGGGCGGCCCCGCTCGGCTCCTGCGGCCCCGCTCGGCTCCTGTGGCCCCGCTCGGCTCCTGTGGCCCCGCTCGGCTCCTGCGGCCCCGCTCGGCTCCTGTGGCCCCGCTCCGGCACCTGCGGCAGCGCCATGGCCACGGCCGCGCTCCTCGGCCCCGGTAAGTGCGGCGGGCGGGCAGCTCCGGCCGCCCCCTCCTCCCCTCCTTCCCTCCCTCGGCACGGCTCCTGCTCCCGCGGGTCTCAGGCTCGGCTCGGTCCCGGGAGCGCTCCCCGGCAGGGCTGGGGCAGGGCGGCGGGAAGCAGGAGCGGAGCGGCGGGGACACCTGCTCCGAGCGAACAGCCGCTTGTCTGCTGGCCGGGGAGCGCTGGGTGCTGCCAGGGCTACACACAGGGCTGCTGACACTGCCTTTGGGCTTGAGTGGAGAAAAGGGGAAAATCAACAAAGCTGGTACAGAAAGATTTGGTACAGGAGAATATGATGAGACAAGTATGTTATTTTTTGTTATTCTCCTTTTCTCCTCACTCTATACTGTATACATGCTCTTCTCTCTTTAGTAACCCACTACTCTAAACTTGTGTTTCTGTGTTAAAAGTATTCCGTAGGTAGTTCTGCCCTAGGTTTTGTTAAAATAAAGTTGTCTTTTATCACTTTTCAACTATATTCAAAGTATATTCAGCTGTAGTTTGCCCTTTTGCCCTTTGAGCTTGTTATCCCACTGCTCTTGCCATTGGATAGAAACCACAGCTTGGTTTCCTAATATTCATTATTACTTGCATTATTTTAGGATTGCAGAATTGGGAAATGTAATTCCTCCATTCCTCAGTTCCCAATCTTCAAAATGAAGGTGCTAAAATGTTTATTTTCCCCCTCCTTTTAAATTTAAGCACCAAATTTTGCAGAAAACAGAGAATTGTACACCTACCCAGCAAGTCAATAGGCCTTTGCATAAAAATACAAACATCTGTAGAAATTTAAATGTGTGTCTTTTTGTCAATATGGATCCCGCTAAAAGTTTTAGCCGCAAACTAACTCTTAGATGCCCTCAACTCTTCTATGCAGAATCCCTTAATTTTCCAAACACTAGAGTAAATAATTAAAGTGAACAACTAAAGTAATATCTTTCAGTTTAAGAAATTGCATAAGCTACAGTGCCCTGGACTCTAAACAGTTTGTTTCATGTAGTTTTCTGGCTGTGTACCCCCTCTGTACTGCTGAGGAATCAAAGACCCACTCATTAGACCTAAAGAAGCCCTTCCTTCGGCTGAAGGGCCTTAAATCATAGGTTATGCTACTCACCTCTTTATTTTGCAAAAACATCACCTCCTATTTTGAGACCAGTTTCCAGTTAGGTTCAAAATGGGCAGCAGTGTGAAATACTCCCTAAAACGTAGCAGGAAGGCTGTGCAGTCAGTCCTGTTTTGACTGTCCCAGCCACTGGTCCTTGAAAACTGTCAGAACAAGAAGCAGAGAGCACAGAGACTTTGTAATGTGAATCCTAGTCAGATGAGTAAAGCTTCTGTTGCGCAAGAACCTAAAAAATAGATAAACAGGCATCCAGCAAATTACCCTTTCTTAATAAATATGTGAGTTTGTAATTTTGTATTGTTTTATATATGCAGTCATTATGCCCTGTAAGGTATTTGGCAACTTTTTTTTTTCTGTCATCTGAATAAATAGTGAGGAATTTTAAAATAATAAAGACCTTTTGGAGGCAGTCCTAGAACTAAAATGCTGTCATAATAAGCCATAATTGTCCTATGGGTAGGGCCAGCTGCACATTCCTCAAGGCCAAGAGGTAGGAGCTGTTTCTGTCAATATGTCCTCAAGGCTGATGGACAGACAGAGCCTGGGAGGGTTGAGGCTGGAAATCACCACCAGTCCTGGATGGATCTCAGAACTGCAAGGAATATGCACCACTGAGCAAGGATTAGCACCAGCTATAATTAGCACATGTGGCCTCTTTGTTGTCTCACAGGCACACTAGTTGCTGTTGCACCTGTCCCTTATTATGTATTAAATGTTGCTTCATATTTATTGACACGTGTCCGAAAAGTGTTCCCTACAGCAGCATTAATATATCACTGGCAAATAATTTCCAGAAGGAATGGCATCACCTCTAAACAGTAGTGGCTCTTTAAGATTATCAAGAGGGATATTTGATATATAATTTCTTATTCTAAAATGTATAATTGAAAAAAAGTTAATTTCTTCAGCTAGGGTCTGAACAAATCCTGAAGCAACATTTCATGCCTCTTGCAAATGATGTTTAAGGGATTAAACAATGCTGGAAACCACTCAAATTCCACATGAATTTACCTGAACATGATGGGGGGGGGAAGGTATTTTGTCAGAAAGATGCTGTGTTCTTCAACAACTAAAGAAAACACATCAGGTGTTCAGCAGGTAGTTTGATAAGGCCTGAAATCAGTGATGGAAACTCAATTTTATAGAAAATAAAGACACATGATTACAAATTAGAGGTTGCCTTACCATGGGAATGTTAATGAAAGAGCTAAACCCCAACTGATTTATCCATTCTTAACAAGGCAATTTAATTTTCTACTGATAAGTCACAGGCAGTGCTGCTATAAAATTCTTTACCTTGAAATCTCCAGAACTTTTTAATGTAATTAGCAGGCTCAATGCACTCAGAAAAGGAGATGAAGACATACATGTGAAGATTGCTTTCAAGAAGTGATGCATCTGTGAAATAAAAATAAAGAGAGTGAAGAGTACTGTATTTATAAAATAAAATCATATTTATTATTTAACAGTTTTGTAGTTGTCAAATCTCTTTCCCACACTCTATTCATAGGAATTCCTAAACAGCTTAGTTTGGTGAGATTTCATGTGAATAAAGTACTGTTTCTTCTGGATTTAATACTGTCTTCCTTTCTGTAATTTATGGAGCTCAGAACTGCAACAATTTCTATATATCCATGCATTAATGTCGTATATAACTATGGTTACTGTTATAATACTGGGGCAAAACCAATGCAAAATATGCCACACTGAAACTTTGAACATTTAAATTTAATTTTCCAGTTACAAAATGGAGGAAAACTTTGTTCTGCTAAAATTTAATTTGATAGCAAACTTGAATCTATAGAAAAAAACATAGTAAATTATATTTTTAAAATCTGTGTTTAAAGGAAAAGGGTCAGTACAGTATCTACTGCTTTAAATAGTCATTATGTTCTGTTTTTACAGTGTTGTTCATTTACTTCACATGTATATCTACTGTCCAGACTACTGACTGTCTGCACTTGAGGGAGCAATGTATTAATGCTGGAAATGGATGTGAGAGTGCCTGGAATATGGTTGAAGATGCCTGCAATATTTCAGGTAATTCTGTATGGTGTGCACACCTTGATTTTGAATTGCTATATGCAATTGCATATTCATAGTTTATTACAATATTGCTTGGTAACTAAATGAAGTCCGTGAAATCTCAAAGAGAAAAATTAGAGCAGAAGACAATCAGCTTCTGAAATCCTTTGCAATGGCCAATGCTACTTTTAGTAACAGTCACACTGTCTCTTCAAGAAAGTGATAAGTGAAATTTCTGCACTAGGAACAAAGTCAGAGCCTGAATCAACTCAAGAAGTCTGAATTCAGCAGAAATTAGGCTTCTGTGGGATCCTGTTAAATAAAGCCCGTGTGCAACTGGAGAAGAAGTTCCAGCTTTGTTTTACACAATTTGCAGGAGTTGATCTGCCCCTCCCTGGCAGTGTTCAAGGCCAGGTTGGATGACGCTTTGAGGAACCTTCCAGGAAGGTTCTAGTGGAAGACATCCCTGCCAATGGCAGAGGGGTTGAAGGTCCCTTCCAATCTAAACAATTCTGTGGTTCTATAATCTAACACAATACTCAAAAAAATGTGGTAGTTACTTAGAGTAATTTTTAATTATTGTACTAGAATAAGAAACAGATAAAACATTCACCTCTAGTATGAGCTACCTGAATGAATGCCTCTGTCTGTCTGATCTGTTGCATGTATTTGATGTTCCAAATGACCCAAGTCACAAGACAATATTTGAAATGATTAGAGTAGAAAATTCTCTTTGGGGTCTTTCTTAGTGTGTCCCTTTCCAGATACTTATCTACTTTGCATGGAATGTCTGAATACTTTAAAGAACGGATGAAGTAAATGAAAAGTATATGATAATATAACAGTTACAACAGTTCCCAAAGCAGCTGGGCTTCAGCCCATGTTCTATTGATCTGTTGAATATTTTATGTGAAATGAAACAGTTTCAAAAGATATGGTTGCTGTTTAGAAAAAAAATAACATTGGAATATGCAGTACTTTCTGGCTCAATTGCCCTAAAGATGAGCTCTCTAGAACCAAAACAGAACAAGCTGAATTTGTTTCTCTCACATCATTCACAAACACATCAGCACCAGGACTACTTGCCACAAAGATATATATTTGTGCTGTAGCCTGTTAATCTTGGTGCCCTGCAGCCAGATGAAATGGGCAAACATGATTGCTTCTGTGACCCCCCTTGGATGTGTGACATTGTCCCATAATATGACATTTATCTTTCTTATTATCCTATGTACTTATTCACTGATATTAAAGATATTTGTAACTGGGCCAGAGAAATCTTCCAGAAATAATCATTCTTGTGACTGCTTGTTTGGATTTGCATCTGTATGTTTCCTTAGGATAATAGCTTTTGGCAAGGACTCTCCAGCATTGCAGAGCACTCAGATATTGTGTTGGGTCTAGGACAAATTATACTGAATGTGCTTATTAGTATCACGATCCCAGAGCATGTGAATCCAGTCAGACAGCTGGTGGTACCTCTCAGACAGCCCACAGAAACAGTGACAGAAAACCCACCAGCAGCATCTTCAGAAAGAGTAACATTACACTGACTGTCATGTGCAAGTCTAGAAACTTCATGCTGTAGGAATGGAAAATGTCCTTTGAGCACAAGCACTTTACTTGGAGGCAATAGACAATGGGGTAAGTATTTGTTTTGTTAGTTTCTTTGTGCAAAACCTAACTACAAATTATCATGAAACTCCTTTGGGGTACAAGTTCGATAATTCAATCCATCAGATTGTAACCTCAAAGTTAAATGTGTACATTATCAAGACCTCCATCTTTTGCTCTTTGGTGCAGGTCTGGGAACACTCTCCAAACTACTGCCTAAGTCACTCCTTTTCCTGTCAAATTTTCCATCACTTCTTCCCCACTACTCCAGCAGCATTTCCAGAGTCTCAGTTTATAATCTTCAGGGTCCAATCCTTCTTTCACCTCTGTGGCCAAAATGTGGTGGAAAGAAAAAACAGTGTGTGAAAATGTCTATGAATCAGCTTCCAGGTCAGGATAGAAAAGATAGAAATATTAAATTTTGATGAAATAAGATTTTTCATTTTGAAAAGATCAAAAGAGTTTCAGCAGTGCTGAATGAAGATTTTTAGGTTTGGGTTTTTATGGTGTATTTGTGGGATTGGTTATTTGTTTGTTTTCCTTCTGTTGTTTCAATGTAAAAAAAAGACATTTCTGAACTCTGATTTAACCATAAGTATAAATTTTCTTTATTTTTTTGAATGGGAAACAGGAAAGGTTTAGAAAAAAAAACAACTCAGATCACTTTCATTTTAAGGAATCACATTTTGAATTAGATCTGTATGAGTTTAAATTTCCTGGAATAGCTGACTCATTGAGGTTGGAGGGATCTCTGGAGATCTATTCAAACTGTGGTCTCACCAGTGCTAGAGAGGAAAACCTCACACTTTCCCCTGTAGTCTTTAAATTCAATTCCCACTGAGATGACTGAAGAGCTGATTAAGCAAAAGCAGAGATTATCACCCTGGGAGCGTCAGCTTCTACTCTGTCATGCCTCTATCTGTGGTCCTGTGTACATGAATTGTGCACCTATACGTAAATCAAATTATGAATAATGGCTGCCAAACATTAGGTTGAGAGAGCATTTTTTAAATGCCTTAGAAGCATATGTATAAGATAAAATATATTACCTAGAACTAATCCCTGGTAAAGCAACAATAATTGAAAACCAGTAATAAAATATTTTCTGCTGCTAATCACAGCTGAATCAATACCATGTACAAACAGAGCAATACTGATAATAGGTTATTTCTACACAGTTTTTAAGAAGTCATAAGGGAGCCCCATAAATCTGATGTGCTTCCTGCTTGTGTCTGTGCCCTTTGCATGTTGGTGGCCCCACAGCCTCTCCCCAGCCCCAGCTGCCAGGTGCTGACTCAGCACAGTGAGATCACAGCACAGGGGCCACTGAACTCAGCCCCAACTCCTGGCCACGACTGGTCAGTGGCATGGAGACAGGTGAGCTGAGTGAGGCTGGGGTGCTGTGCAAAATACTGTACCTTTTTTTTTAATGTTAACTTCTCCCTCATTTTTATTCTAAAAATCCCAAAAATCAGACTATTCTTGGGCTGCTTTAAATTTGTTGTCATTCTTAAACTTAGGCAGTGAAGTTGTTCTGTGGGGTAGGGGTTCAAGGGAATATCCAAATGGCATTTGTAGGCTTGCACAATCCTCAAATGAGAGAGAGAAGAGCAAGCATCTCCTCGGCCTGGGGTTCTCATCACCATTATCATGGGGCTGGCTCTGCCTTCTGTGTCCTGTCTCTCACTCCATCACACGGTGATGCCTCAAGCCTGCACTCTGTGTTCCTGTCCCTGTACCAGGCACCTCATTTCTACTACACAGGACCAAGATAATTCTCTCAGTTCAGGCTGTGCCCCTCCCACTCCTAGGCACCTGTTCAGTTTGGTGTCAGTGCTGGACCTGCCTAAAATAAAAGGAGTGAGTTTAAGGTTTTGTGTACTTTGAGAGCAGATTTTTTGGCAATGGACTGGATCAAATAAAAGTCAATATTGTACCCACAGCTTTATTATATTACTTTGAATATTATTTAAAATTTGTAAAATATTAAAAACCATCTTCTCTTGGCAAAGCATATTTTTGTTCTTCAATTGAATTGTTTTATGTAACCATATCCCTTAAGCGTTCATAAGCATTAATGAAATTATAATTTTAATGGTGAGTTCTAGGTAATAGATGCAAGGCAGAAGACAGTGTTGGATGTAATAAAATAATCCAGGTTCTGTCTGAAGAATACCCAGAATTTAGAAACTGTATCTGCACTACAGACGATATCTGTAGCATCACAACTTTTCTTGGGAAACTCTGCAGCATTAATAAAGGTAACTGAACATAAATTTGTAATTATGAAGACCAAACCCAGTAATTTTGCAACCACCATTTTAAGTGGATTCGACTTTCTTTGCTTATTCTCAAGTGTGATAAATGCCCCCAAAAAATTAGTCTTGTCTTTTCTGTGATATTCATTCTCTAGCATGCATATGAAAGAAATGCCACAACAAAAGCAATACAAGGCATGTGAGAAATTCAAATGGCTTCTAAAATTCTTGTTGAATCTGCTGGAAAACAAGAGTGAATTCACAATGTGTGTTGAGGGCTACTCAATGCCCATGGAAATTTAAGAACCACTGGATCTAGGTTGTGTACTATGGCCACATTTATTAACTTCTGAATGGGAGGATGAGTGAATGGGGATGCACAGGGGTGCAGTTGTGTCACACTGTGTTGCAGGAGGACCTTCACTACATCTAGGAGAGGTTACTGGATGTGTGAAACATAGTCACCACATGCATAAAGCTGTACATAATACATAGAGTACATATTTTAAAAATTCTGTTGTAATCAATGGGCCGAGCTCCCCTCAATTTATTATTTTTCTGAGAACCCTTATCCCTGCAGAAAGTCTATCTCTGTAATTGAGAATTGCTTAGTACATGAAGAACTTGCAGTTTCTAGTCCAAAGTCTCCTGGCATAGTGATTAACAAAGCTGACACAAGAGAGATAAAATCAGCCAGTGAATGAGAGTCTGCAAAGTGAGTCTCAAAGTGATTCCTGGCACTGATCCATCACACCCTGCTGGCCTCACACAGCATTCATCATAGTACTAGACTGGACATTCATATAGTACTAGACCATATGGCCTTATTGCAGAGGGAATAGTAACATCCTGTTCTGCCCCTAACTCCTTGCCTCAAACAAGAAGGATGGATATCTGAAGCCTAATGTTGATGTCATTGGAACAGTTGCTTTTGCTTCTAGCAAAACAACATAATATTATTTCTTTTGCCAATTGAAATTACATTTCTCACTACTATAGAAACAAGCTTGGATAGACTTACAGTAGTGTTGAGTTTACCTACAAGGGACAGCATATGGTGTTGTTAGGCACTTTCAGGAATAATTCTCCCTGTCTAACTTAAATTACTATTTTAGGTAATGAATCAACCATCTTCTGGAATTGTCATTCTCGCTTTAAAAATTATGCATTTGCTTAAGATGATAACCCATTATATGTCCAAGCTGTAGGTGGTTAAAATTATGTGAAGTTAAACTCTTTATACAGTCATTTTAGTGAGGATTTTTTACTACTGCTTTGCTGCTGAACTGTTAGAGTGGACTGTACTATACAGCTAACAGCACACAGTAAACATGAGGAAGATTCATTAGTTTGTAAGGCTGGAATTATTACGTGTTTGCACACAGCTCAGAATTAAACTAGGGCTGTTTCGCTCAATGTAATGCATTCAGACAAGCATCCTTTTCCTGAGTTTTTGTGCTGTGATGATGATGATCCACCATCCATTTGATTCATAACTCTGTTTGTAGCTATTTCTGCAGACTATTTGGAGTCTCCCTCGAGGTCAGACCCTGGGCTGGGTGTCAGGTCCCCCAGGAGCCCCAGAGATCCGGGGGGCTGTGGCGCGGCAAGGCGGCTCTGCCGGGAGCAGTCGCGCTGCTGGGCCGCGCACTGGAGATTCCAGCGGCACTGCCGGGCACCCGCGGGCACCTGCGGCTCCCCCCGGCCCGCCAAGTGCCTGCTGGCCTGGAAAGAGCTGAGGACAACGGCCCTGGGAAGGTGCTCGTGCCCGGAGCCACGTCGGGCGAGATGCATCAAAATCTGGGAGGGGATATTCAACAACCCTTGTTTACAGCACTCGCCGGAGAGCCAAGCCTCGGGAGCTGGTGACAGCGATGGCAGCGATGATGACTATAATGCTGATCTTGATGGTGAGAAAAATCTGGTCACTAACACAAGTTAGTGCTCTTCCAGCAGCCTAATGCTTTCTACGTAGCAGTAGTGTTTTTTGTCCATTTGCAACTCAAAATTGAAAATATGATCATTTTAGGAGGTTTGTTTACAAATAAATTCAGAATCTGATACAATATGATAGTCTGAGTGCAAATACTGTTGTTCTTCAATGAGTTAATTTGATACAACCTTATCTAAATCAGTCAATTTCAGTTTTTTGCTATAACTAGAAGCAGTATAAGACCAGCAAAAATAATTTACTAATAGCAAGAATCGTCTGCTAGCCTTGACTTTAGGTCATAACAAGCAGTCAGTTGAACTTGAAAACTGGTCCATTGATAAACACATTAAGGCCTCTGGCTTTTAAATATTTACAAGTAATCTGACTTTATAATGCACTGAGAAGCTCTACAAAACTCTTACTGAGTCCACAGAATCTTTAAATATGTAAAAAATGCTAGGAGCAGCCTTTGATAAACTGTGCTTTGACCCCCAAACTTATGAATATATGTAATAGCGAATTCAGAATTTGTTAGTGGGTTTTATTTGGTCAAACTAATTTGTTTTATTCTTGTTTATTTTTATTCCTGGTGCTATGCCAGCAAGACAGCCAATACTTTAAAGTTAAAAGGCTAAGATGTTATTTACAATTTATGCCTCTACCTGTATCTTTTTCTTCTAGACAATATTAGTATGGAAACAAAATTACAATGGGGTTTATCTGCTCTCTCCAAACAAGGTAAGTCTGAATTTACTTATGAATCCTAATAAATAATTTTAGCTCAATTTTCAGACAGTATACAACATTCCTTCAAATTAAAATTAATACTTTTCATTTAAATGGATGAGCAGGGAGTTAATAGACCAAACATATCTTCAGTTAAGGTACTGGGTAGAGAAGAACTCAAAAATCAAGTAATGTAAAAGGAAATCAGGTAACAATCATGATTCTGCCAAACTTACAGAGGCAAATCTTACCCCAAAAGCATTTTAGGGTCTAGAATTTTCTAAATATCTTTGGACGGTTTATTTCAGTCTCGAAATACCTAAACTGATATTAAAAGCACAAAAAGGCCATTTATATTCTCTTCATTACTTGAGTATAGGACTGCACACTGGAGATTTCAGCTGTTTCGGGAGGGTTGCTTGTGAGCAGTGCAAGCAGAGCAAGAAAGAAGTATGAAGTTAATCAGTAGGCTTAAAAGAAGCAAGAAAGAAGGAGGAGCTGGATCGGAATTTTGGGAATCAAGCTAGATTTACTGGAATTATGTAGACAGGACACCTACCACTCATCACTTGAGAAAAATTTTCTTGAGATTTTATTTTAAAAGCTGTTATTGGTTTTAGCACACACAACAAACAGGAGCTGTTTGGATGTGAACAGGGAGTGTGTTGAAGATGAAGTGTGTAACAAACAGCTGTCCCTGTACCTAAAAGTGTGCTCAGTAAATAAGAAGTGCAACGTGGAAGGATGTCAAGCAGCCATAAGGTTCTTCTATGGAAACATGCCTTTTGAAGTTGCCCAAATGATGATATTTTGTGACTGCATCCAGCATGATGAGTCCTGCTACAGCGCCAAGGAACTTCTCCATGGCAAGCCCTGTGTAGTTACTGTAGTTCCACCCCCATCATGTTTGAATGTAATCCAGATGTGTGAAGAGAACGAATTTTGCAGGTGAGTAGAAGTATTTTGCCCACTAAGGTGCTTTTTAATAATGGTTTTGTCAAACCATTTTTATTATACTCTATATATCCCAGCCATAACAAAATTATTTTCTGCAGTGTATCTACTGTGTTTGACATCGTCACAGATGTTTGGATCAACTGTGGTAATTCCAGAAATAATCCCACAAGTAAACTGAAGTGATTAATTTTCAGAAAGGTTTGGAATCTAATGCATGCTTTTCTGCCTGTATCATGACACTTAACACCATATCTGCTGGACAAACTATGCTATTTCATATTTTCATTACCCCTTTCTTCAGATAACACCTGCCTGTCTGCACCTTTGCCCTCCAGCAGTTTGCCCAAGTTGTGCAGCAGACCAGACAAAGTTTGTTTGGTAAAAGTAATTACCTTTCAAGGGCAGAGTCTGACCCTTTGTACCCAACAGCCATGCAACCAGCTTGGCCTGTTCAAAAATCTTTTCTCTTATTCTCTTCATCTCAAGGATACTTGCAAAAAGCTTTCAAAAATCTGGCCTGAAACATGCACAGACCACCAAACTCATGAAGGATAATGCCTTTTCAACATTTCATTTTATATTTTTAAAACATGCAACAGGATTGCCCATACTTGTATTTCAACCGAATTGCCTCCTTTTAAGGACAGTCAATTGGCCCACTTTGTTTTTCAGTGTCACCTTGTGGGTTAGAGTTGAATTTTACCTCAAAGCTGTGCTGAAATTAACCTTCATTCAATAAACCAGGAGGCCAAGAGATGGTTTTGGTTTTGTGCAGATTATTCAGATTGATGTCAGTGAGAACAGCCAAAGGGCTATAAATGTATGTCTGTACATGTATAGACATGTAATGTCATTATGGCTGAATTCCTCATCATTTTGGGAACATTAATGTTTCCTGGCACTGACAATAAATGCATATAATTAGCAAAATTAGTCTGTGAATTATGGCTAGTCACATCCATAAATCAGGAGGTGAATGAAAATAATTCCATTAGAACAGAGGTGGCATCTGCTTTGAGATCTTTGCTTGTGTAATAAAAATATTTACAAAAATTTTCTAGCCAGTATTGCAACAGTCCATGCTTTTCCATGCGGCATGCTTGTGGCTACTACACAATATCAACAGCAAATTAATAACATATATAACACATATGCTGTTAATATATATAACAAATTAATAACATATATGTTACTGTATGTTATAACATATAATAACATATATGATTAAGGAAGAATATTTTAATAGCTCAAGGTACTATATACTAGACTTTACCTTTATCATCCCCTAAAATTTAATATTATAGATTTGTTTTTAACAATTATCTACATATTTTTTAGTTAATTTATAATGGATATTTTCTATTGTCATATAGAGTGCATTAAAACCCAATTTTATTCCATCCCAACAGCAAATAAATGGAAATAATTTGAGAATACTGAACTGGGTAACAAGTTAATTCTTCCTGTAATTTATCTCTACTATCAATTTATCTTTAAGTTCACTGTGCTTTTTCCTGAGCCTTTGACATTTTATATTGTGTTAGCATTTGGGGGGCCAAGGGGTTGACATTGGGTGCAGATTATTTAATGTGAAATAAGTTGAATGTTTAGTCTTCCTTCACACTGCTCAAAAATGGATCCATTAGAACAGCACTTGGTGTGGTTTCATTGGGATGGCTGGTCTAATTCCTGTATTCACATTTCTTCTCTGAGTATCTGAGACTGTTGGAATTCACACTGTGTTTTCTGGACTCTGGGAAGCAGGGGCTGATTAGAAGTGCTGCTGCTTTTTCTCAAAATCAGAGCAGGATTTATGTCAGCTATTAGTGAATATTGCAATTTTTAAGGATTAAGTGGTACCTTGGAAATACACTCCCTTTAGTGGTGTTCATTAAATGTCTTTTTATGAAGTCACATTTGTTAAAGTGTCATTGTAAACTTTTTATTTTTCTTTATTTTTTCCCCCACCAGGAAAAAATACACAACTTTTCGGTCAAAGTGTTGGAGACATGTGACAAAAAAATGTTATAATGATGAAGCTTGTCTTGAAACTTTGCTCAAGGGTGATGTGCCCTGTTCTGCCACTGCTGATTGCAAAGCAGCCTACGTCAGCAGCTGGGGCACGATGCTGCTCACAGAGTGCACCTGCCAAAATGTGCCTCCCGTGGAGCAGCCTTTGTGTGAGCTCTTCCACCACATGCTGCACAGCAAATCCTGCTTCAGGGACTTGCGTGAGTAACGCTTACAACTTACAGAACAATTTGTTTTAAAGAGAATTAAGATCCTAATTTACATCAAATCTTTGCTACCACTGGTTTCAGCAAGATCTGCAGCTCTGGGTTTTTAAAAACACAACTCAAAACAAAAAATGAACATGTCATTATAGTGCAAGAGTTCTACGTCATTACATCGCAAGGGATCCATATTGCTAGAGTTTTGTACCTCGTTGATGTTTCTTGCAGGCATCTCCTCTAGACACTAACTCTGCTCTCACAGCAGCCAACTGACTCCATCTCCCACCAATCCACTCTTTTATAACACTCTTCTTATTGGCTACAGGTGTGGCCTGTTAACATCAGGCCTGCTCCTAATCTTTAGTAATTGGTTCAGCTGCAACTCTTTAGGGGGTAAGATTGCATTCCATACAACCTTCATTTACTTATGTTCTATCCCCCTACAGAACATAGAGTTTTCTTCCTCTGGTATTGGGAAAAATAATAATAGTAGTTAACCAATGAAATTGATTACATGTTTCATTACCTGAATTTTCTGAAATAAAGAAATAATTTCTAGAGTCCATATTAATACACAGATTAGAAAAGTCCAAATTCATCCTCTTCTTGGCTTAATGTTATGCCTTGGTACACTGTTTTCACAAATAATACAAAGTAGCATTTTTGGTTTTTTTCTTTTCTTCTTGGAGTCTGAATATTAGTAAACCTTACACATATTTAGCAAGAGAATTAATTCTGCAGATCATAGCTTCAATTATTTAAAGAAGGTTTTAGGATTTGGTCTTCAGTAAAAACACTGGATGCAATTGAGGTGAAATATAGGTACTTTCTCAGATCCAGTTAATGAATTTCATGTGCTTAATTAGCTAAATATGTTTTTCAAATTTACGTGTCTTTGCCAAGCCTCTGATTTAGAGAATTGTTAATTCAATAAATGGCAATATGGGAGCAAATATTAATGTTTTAGTCTGAATCTGAAAAGTGCCTTCAAAGCAAAGCTCCTCTTTGTCTCCACTTATTGTGTCCTGGGTCACATCACAGGGTGGCTCTCTGTCATGGGGTGGATCCTGGTCTCCCGCAGTATAAACTAAACCTGAAGGTTCAGCTGCAGCCTCTGCAGTGCTCCAGCTGCATGCAGGCATCTGTTCCATCAACCAGAACAAAGACCAAAGTATTCTGTTCTCCTCAAATCCCTGACTGATCACACCAACTATTTTGCAATATAAATCCTCTTAGGATATGTTACTCACTGGTGCATCATGCCCTGTGCCAGCTATCTTCTACAGACATACTCCAAAGTTATGTATACTCTTAAACTAACTTGGGAGAGGTAATGATGCCTAAAGATCTCAATGAAAAGAAATGGTTCTTTCATAGTTTTACCTGATGGACAGTGTTTTGAAAACATATATGGATTGTGTGCATGCATTTCATTGAATGAAGTAGCTGCTCTTTTAGGTCTAGAAACCAAAATGGTACCACTGATAAGGGTTTCTTTTTTTTTTTTTCATGTCCTCAAAGGCTGCCCAAAAATTAAAATCAAGTTGCTGAAATATAGCTCTTAGTTTAGTTAATCATTACTCAAATCCAGACTCTGAGAAAATATTAAAAATCTCGTAACAATTCCCCTGGAAAAGTGATAATGTAACACACTTAGACTTGAGACTTCTAGCAGTGATTTTGCTGATGAATATTATTTACTTGCTTGCTTGAGGGCTGAATTTAACAGTTCAAATGAGTGAGCACATCATCATGTTAGTTATTTCTTAACCTACAAAGCAAAAAATGATCCTCATGTCTGAATAATCAAATAATTGCTGATGAGCTTTTGCCATTCCCTGAAGCAGTCTCAGGATAAAATGGTTACAGGGTTTTTGTGATTGAAACTTCCCTAACCTAATTGGGATTGAAGAATGGAAACTTATATTTCTTGTGTTGTGCAACAATTTCCTGGCAGTTAAGCAAAAAAGAATGTAGGGATCCAGAGCCTTTGGTGGATCAGTGGTCATCTGCAGACCACTTCCAGCTTATTGTTATTTTTGCTTCTTTTTTGCTTTTTCCTAGATGTCTAGTTGTGATGCAGCTAAACTGATGATAGTGATGATCATAGGTTTTATTACAAAGCATGTTTTTAATGCCATTCTCTGCATGGCAGTACAGAGATGTGGAGTGACTGCTGTACAGTGCCCACCCAACCCCATGTGCTGAATTGTTCCTCTGGCCTGGGGGTGATCTTTGGCTGACTTTCACTCTTACAATGGCAATGATCTGTAACTCTGAAACATTTCTGTATAGGCAAATACCCAGGGTCTGAGAAGGGGATCTTTGCCTCTAGAACTGGTCCATGAGTGGTGTTTGCACCATCTCATCTTCCTACCCTTGCATGGCACTGCCTTTGCTCCAAGTGCTTGTTCTCAAGCTGTGCTCACAGTGAAAGGACTGCAGACTCAGTAAAAGGCAAGAATTGGGACTGACTGCTGCTGTGTGAAGCAGAAGCACAGGGTGGATCATTGCCAGTGTAAGATCAGTGTCTCAGGAGGAATAAGAAAAAATGTCAGTGAGGGAAAGAAAAAATTTAGGTTTCCAAAATACTTTAAGTCTGGGCTGTACTTTTGGATCACACAGAAAAAAACCCAAGTAACAGGTAGGTTTAGTCCATTGTTATTTGGACAGCCAATATCCAGGCTGCAAATGTGTGCCTTTATTATAGGACAAAAATTTCTCATCTCGCTGTTCATGTGAGTGAGCAGATGTATACTTGTATGGTTTAGCCTTCTACTCTGTAAACTATAATACTTAAGTAAACCTCCTATTTTTCATTTCAACCAAAGAGATGTATTTTCAGATATATTCATAAAATTATGCCCACTGAGAGGGCAGGACTTCCTGAAAAAATTTGTTGAGGTCTAACAATGCAGCTGAAGAATAAACTCTGCCTTGTGGAAATTACTTCAGACTGCTATCCCTTTCTCACCACTTCTGTGTTGTTTTGGTGGACCCAATTCTTTTGGTGGGCATATTTTTAAAACAGTTTATGTGAAAAGAGAATTTAAGCTCTTTTTTGGCAGAGAATACTTTCAAAGCATGCTTGTCATCCATAAGAAAAACTGAGGTGGAACAGGAAGAACTATTATGCACTCATTCAATTCGTTCATCAAATATCAGTAAACAGTATTTTTAAATAGCTCCCTTTTTAAATTACGTGGCAGTTAGCAAAATATCAAACAATATTCACTTATATTATTATTTTAAAGTAATATTTTAAATGGATATTTTCTTTCCAATATCCAGGTCAAATTTCTATTCAGAAGAAGGGTTTTCACTGGGTAAATACAGAAATGCCAGGGGGAAAGATTTCTGGAACACAGCTCCATTCTTCTGCAATTAATGGTGAGTTTGGGCAAGTCACTCCATGGTTTCCACAGCACTGCTCTCCTTGGGTGGGTTCAGGCAAGTGAGCTTGACCTGCTGCTTCTTCATTTGGTCTGGAAATCTCCCTACCTGTTTGGCTAAGCTTATATATCCACAAAATAAAGTTAATCAGACTGAATCAATTACCCTGACAAATGGTTTTGAAATAGATGTCACAATCACTGTATTATAATTGGGGAAAATTAAGCTATTAAGCCTGCCAGAGCCTGACTCTCTGTACAGTCATTAGAGAGCAGTAGCCATAGTGTGTAACACAAATTATTATCTTTGATGTCACACCTACTTCTATCTCTCTTGACTTTCTGTAGTAGTTACAGCAACAAAATTAGAAGCCACAGTAAGTGGTCTGAGAATGGGCTTGTGTTACACTCCATCAGACTCTACCTTCTTACACACAGTACCCCTTGGGCTGAAGAGCTGCAACTTTTACTTCCTTTTATTTATTTTATCAGAGCTGCTGCTTTTCTTTCCATGCATTTACATTAAGAAATTAAGCAACATAAAGCTAAAGGATATTGAATTAATATACAAATGTTTTCATTGTTGAAATAATATTATTTTATATTTTCTTTTGAGGGGCCCAATTACAGAGTGAGAACTATAAAGAGCTTAATGCACAAATATCACCTCTAATGAGAATGACCTGTTCTACCTTGTGCAGGACAGATTACAATTCTCCAGACTAATACTACAAATTAGTTCCCAGAACTCTTCCTACAGAACACTTTTGACTGTGAAAAACATAATTCAATATCTGCATGCAGTAGAAAATGAAGTGACTTCTAACCTCTCCATCCTTCAGCTATTGCTGAAGTGGGCAACCTGGATAAGGGATAAAAAGGATATAAAAATGGATTAAGGGATTGGGATTCCTGAGACCTGTGTGTGCATAATTAAGCATTTGGCTGTTAGCATTAAAGTTCCTTAAGCATCATGCATGTCATCCAAGTGCTCTGTGTAGCCAGGGAAGAAAGTCAGGGACCCTCAAAGGAAGAGTAGTCCAGTCTTTTTGGACTGCATTTGCTGCAAGTATTGACTTCTTGCTAATTGCAGAGGGAGCCTGAATCCCTACTTGGAACAAGACTCTAGAGGTTAGATAATGCAAGTCATAATACAAGAAATACTGCACTAAGTGAGAAAATGCAAAATGTGGGATATTGCACCCCTGTGA
>WBNQ01087862.1:0-37435 GCA_013401375.1 Spizella passerina
TTACTTTAAAAAGCATAGGATAGGTGCTGCTGGGAAGGGATGGGGGAGCAGAGCAGTTTTTGTCCTTTTTTTTTTTTTTCCGGCTGTTTGAAGCGTCTTATCTGCGGTCTCCGATCTCTGGAATGGGCAGCCCGTCCTCCGGGAGGCAGGAGCGGTGCCAGATGGCGGCAGCGAGCCCCGGGCTGCTCTCACCGCAGCAGCAGCAGCAGGAGCAGGGGTTCCGCAGCTCACCCCTCACTCCGGGCCAGGGCTGCAGCACCGCGGGGGCTCCGGGCATCGGCTCCCGAAGGCCTCAGGGGATGGAGGGGTGGGAAGGCAAATTCTGCCCCTCGCTTTCCCCTCCACATTTTGAACTAGTTTTGCCTTTCTTTTAATGTGCCTCAAGGCAAGTTACCCACAGTCCATACCACACACAGTTTTCAGGTGTTCAAGAGTGGTGATGATAAGCAGATATAATGATGAAGCATTTTTGGAAAAAGCACTTTTTGGAGCCTTTCTCTTATTATTAGGTTCTTACATCACTTAAACCAAATATAGATTTCTGTTTGTAAGACAACTCTTCATCTTGCAGGCAGATTTGCTCCTGGACAACAGGGGAATCTACTTCATTTGTGGTTCTCTGTTCATATATTCACCAATATTCACATTAAGTGAAGAGTGTGATACATGTTCTAACTTTGTTATTCTTCTCAAAAATTATAATGTCATACAGATAAAAAGTGTTATAATTTCCTCACTTTTCCATGATCCAATGGATGCACCAGCTTATTAAGAGAAGTGGGATCAAAAAGTATTTCTGTATTTCAGAGGCTGTTAGAAAACCTGGTGTGCCAAACTGCCTTCCCCATTCTCTGAAGCACACAGCAAAACAAGGCTCTGCAGTGGAGCCTCCACACAGGCAGCCCTGTAAAGCACATTGTGTGACACCACTGGACACCTTGGCTACAGGAATGTCATCTGTGCTGCACAGGTAAGGAGCACACCTTGGCAGGAAAGGTACAGCTGAGGCTTGACAGCTTTTTATTGAACTCCTCGGGTGGAACAGGCCAGAGAAGCACACCTTATCTCTCCCAGGAAATGAACAGGCTAATACAAAGCCTCTCACGCAGGGCACACAGTTCACAGGCCTTTTAAAAAGCTGTTCCTTTCTGTTTCTCTGCTGTTAACATCTTACAGCTGAGTCCCAGTAACTGGCTGTGTAAGCACTTCTAGCCAGTTCTAGGGCAAAATCAAACAAGTTCATTCAAACCACTGTCAGTGGCTCAGCTAACTTGTTTTATTTTGTCCTGGAAGACTCAGGAGTGTTCACAGGTCAGGAAGAGTTGAGAGGGAGCTCTAAAATCCTAGATGAATGAAGTTAAATTGGCATCCTAAGCATTGCCCTTTGAAGGCAAAGCCAAGACAAGGTAAGTTAAGCACCACTGACTTTACCTTAACAAAATCAACTATCAGGACACTATTCAAAAAGGCAGGAGACAGCAGTGTACCCCATCATGTCTCAGTGGTAAATCATTGAAGCAGCAGTCTGGAGATTTCCTCTGGCAGCTGAGTTGCCCCCTGCATGCAGAAAGCTGCCCTGCCCCAGCACCTTGATCACAGGCCCAAAGCACAGCCACACAGCCAAGCTTTGGGCCCCACAGAAAGCTGAATCCACACTCCACTTCCCAAACCATTGTAGGAGCCCGCAGAGCACCCAGCATGAGCAGAGTCAATAGATCCAAGCTGTGCTCACATGATGCTGGAAATGAAGCAGTAGGTATGGTTTCAGGCAACTTAGATACAACAGAAACACAATTCCAGAGCTAATGCCAATAGCAAAACTAATGTTACTTAAAGTCTACAGCACAGACTAGACCTTTTCTATGGATCCTGGTAATACCTATATATGTATATACATATACACACACACACACACACACACACACATATATATATATACAGACCTATGGATCATAGGTATATGGTCCATATACCTATGGCTGGTCTCATCAACCTTCATGCCTTCATTCAAATTACATCTGAGCCATACTCAGACTGGGAGAACATGGCAGGATGATCCCCATTCTGCTCCTCCTGTTTTGCTTCTTCATCATCGAACATGGATACACGAGTGCACAGCCAGCACTGGAACATGGCCCAGCTGCCCTCACAGGGCTGGATTACCCCCTCAGTGGCATACATGAAATTGTGCTTTAGAAATAGATGCTGAAGGATTACTGGGGGGAGGGGGGAGAAGTTAATGACAGCATGAACCCAAACCCACTTACACAAGCCTTTTACTGCTACAGTAATTTTAATCTTAAACTTAGATGCCAAACTTCAAAAGTAAGTACTTCCAAGAATCATCAGAGGAGGCAATTGAGATCACATTTAGTGTAAAACACAGATCCAGAGTGCCATCTAGTGCACTTCTGTGACAAGAGTTCTCAGAGAGGGCTTTATGTGAGCCGTGGTTTAGGTGTCTGATGGGGAACTTCTTTCAGCAGATAAACAGGAAGTGGCAGAGATGGACTAGCTTCCTTTAAACTAGAGCTTTTAACTCTGCCAAATGTCTTATGTTCATAAGCTAGAAGATATTAAATTAGATCCACGTTTTAATTGTGATATTACCTGTGTAACTAGTTTTTAAAAAATAATAATAAAAAATGCCCCTCTTGATCTAATTATTCAAAATATACTGGCAAGCCAGAGAGAAATTTCTGAGTGATTCTCCTGGGATCTATCCAGGGACCAATATAATTCACTTTGAGTGACAAAAGAGAGACTAAAAATTCATGGGTTCACCAAAAGCAGAAGTGAGGGATAAAATTCAGGACCATCTCAGCTGACTGGTGAAATGGTGTAAAGTTAGGATGCTGATGTTTAGCTGAAAAAGTGGTGCAGGAACAAAGAAAGGATCTAGCACACATGTGCAGAATAGAGGAGGAAAGGGAAGGCAGCAATGAAGGACCAGATGATTTTCTTCCTTCTGTAAAAGATATTAAAATTTCCAGTGAACCTCAAGCTAAATGCCTGTGTGAACAGGCATAATTTAGATTAGTGATTTAAGACAATCTTTTTGCTTTTATAGTGGTGAAATGTTGAAATAATACAGTGTTGTCAGAGAGCTTTAAAAAGATGCATGAAACAATCAATTGATCATCCTTTCATTTCCTTTCACCCTGCATTTCAAGATACTCTCATAACACACCAAATGAAGCAATACTTAATACAATCTAGGTTCTTTTAATAACTCTGCCTTCAGAAACCTCATTCATCAACAACCCACAAATAACTCTACATATAATTTACTTACACTCATCTACTTATGAGTTGTCATGAAATGTCTTTGAAGCGAGGTAGAATGATAGAATTTGAACATTAAATGACCCATTTCATGTAGATGGAAATTTAGAAATAGATTTTTGCACAGATATCTATGTATCTAAGGGTATCTAAGTATCTAGCAGTTCATACCTGATGAATTATCTACCTAAAAGACAGCAAACACTCCAGTCACCAGAATCTACAGATAAAAGTATATTGTTCAAAGGATGTGAAGCAGCTGGCCCTGAATTTTCTGCACATTGTCAGAATACTGTCTTTATAGTAGTTATGGAATTATCAACACCAGGCAAGCCCCTGCTGTGCATAAGACCAACAGTCCTGCTAGAGGAGCACAAAGCACAGTGACACTGCCTATAGAATGTCCTGAGATTCCTAAATTACAGAATTAAAGTTTCCAGATCCTGCAGAGGGCCATGGAACCATTGCATGTCAGTGCAAACAGTCAGCCCTACCTGTGCCTCTTCCCAATGCCCAACAAATGCAGCACACAGCAGAATTCAGAAGGTGTACACCATTGCCTGCTGGAGTCCAAGCATTTGGACACTGCTCTCAGGCACGTGGTGTGATTCTTGGAGGTGTTCTGTGCAAGGCCAGCAGTTGGACTTCAGTGATCCTTTGGAGTCCCTTCCAACTCAGCACAGTCTGTGATTCCATGAGCCTCTTTAACATAATGCCAGAACAGTTCCACAGCTGAGGGAACCTCTTTCCTGCTGCCCTGAGTACAGAGAAGAGAAGCTACCCACAATAAAAGCTGCTCTGGACATTTTCCTACTTTACTGAATTAGAGAAAAAGATTCTGCCTTTCCTTTTCAAACATACATCCCTCATTTTCTTGTGTGGGTACTGGGGAGTCACACAGCAATCACATACTCTTCTTGTGCAGGCACTGGGGAGGCACACAGTAATCACATACTCATAGGCCCTTTTCTTCTACAGCTTTCTGAAACAGATGTACAACAGAAAACAGTACCAGAAATACAAAGGTTTCTGTTTTCCACCTTTGTCTTAGAGACTGAACACAATAGGGATAGGTGATGGAGAGTAGGATGTTTTCAACAAGTAACTGATCCACCTGCAGCTGGGCTTGATTTAGAGTAACCTGTTGGGACTCATCCCATTAAAGTGGAAAGGCTTCCTAGGAGTTCCTCCCACTGATGTCACTTCCAATAATGGGTGGCCTTCTCCTGTTTGTGTTCTTGTAAAATCCTAATTCTCCACAAGTTTCTGTCCTGCTACAGAAGTGTGATGAAACACAGAGAAACAGCAATCCCATTGCAGTGGGAGCCCAAAGGCCCAAATCAGCTGCAGGGGTGGCACATCCTAACTAACCCCTCTAACTTGCCCTTGTGCAGGGCACATCCAGAGGACAGCTAAGATCAGTCTCCCACATTCTGTATGAACCTTCCACAGACACAACATGGAAAACCTTATTCACAAGTTTATTAGCAATTAAGAGATTCTTTACAACCCCACTAGTCTCCAAATTTCCTTTTGCTAAGCAGCCAGCCCACTGATTTATTTAACAATATACAACAAACAGGTCATTCTTCCAAGTAACTGTTTCCCAGCTGCTGTTGATGGAGCCCATTAAGTTCAATGTTGAATTATGTTTTAATAACTCTTGTAAGTTTTGGTTTTGTAAGGTTGGTTATATTTTAGGAAAACAGAAAATTGTGTAGCTAAATACAAAAATTGAGTGAGACTGGGGAAAATATCTGCTATCATGGAGAATCTTTACATTTCTTTAAGCTTGCTTCCTTTCCATATATCAAAGATCACATTCATTTGAAAACTCAGTCACAGCATCCCTTCACAAATAGCATATTAAATTTCCTTTTTTCTTTCCAAAATACAAAACTCAAATTGCTATCATTTGCTTCTCTTCTTTTAGAGCATAAGTAGCAATGAATGAAATAACTCATTCCAACAACTTCAAGAATTTCTGTACATTTCAGAACATGAAGAAAATAAGGACAAAAATAGCAACAAAGGAGAATACATGCAAGCTTCACTGCATCCTCTCTATGCAGTTGCTATGCAGCAATTGCCTTCCCACAAAGAACTTTGGCTTTTTTGCTTTCTAATGTTTTGTCACTCAAGTAGATACAGTACGTTCAAATCCAAAACAATTTAAATGAGTTTTCTGCTCCAAGAGTTGCCTCAGATAACTACTAATTAGAACCTACATGCCCTCTGACTTGCTCATTTTGAAACTATATTAACAATAGGACAAAATACACAACCTAAATAAGCCAACACCACCACAAACTGAGAAAAGTCCTCTCTTCACCCTCATGCAGAAACCACAGTGTAGCAGGCAGGCACCCAGCCTGAAAAAAAAATAGGAAGAAAATAAAGAAAGAGCGTTTTTTGGCAGTTAATGTGGGCAACCTTTGTCACTGCTGTCTTTTCCAACAGGTTTCTGGCTCACTGCTGTTTTACACTCCAGTGTTCTGCTATGGATGTGGGCATATTGAAAACTTGTGTCGTAAACAGCCACCTGCTTAATCCTTCACCAGTAGTAAAACACTTAAAACTTTGAAAAGGAAAGTAAATTATTATGCACACCCTGGGAAAAGAATCAGTAAATTAGTGTTCTTTATATGGATTTAGGGAAAGAATTTGTCCCGGGACAAATGAGAAAAATCAAGTTCTCTACAGAGGTCCAGGACTACAATCCTAAATTAAGTGACTAGAACAGATTTCTTGGCTCACTCCTTTAATCCATCAGGCATGAAGTCAGTCTCACATGGCAGGAAGGGACTGTGCTGCTGCTGCTGCACAGCCACCAAACTCCTTCATCACCCCACAGCTGCACCCAGAACCCCGTGTGCCCCCCAAGCAACCAGGCTACACTGCCCACAGGGCTGTACCTGCATTAGGCAGGATGTTCTGGCAGAGATGCCACAAAGCAGTGCCTGTGGAATTAATGCTAAACTTCTTGAGAAAAAGACAAGTGTATACCTTATTCTGCTGCTTTTATAGAAAGGCTTACTGATTTTCAGAGGCTGAGGCTTGTTTCCTACTGCTCTGTTTCTGAATGAACTGCCTCACTAACCACTTCTAAAATGTCCTTTTATTGAATGACTATGTGATTATTATGAGAAAGTTTACAAGAAGAGTTACATTTTGGACTATATAATCAGTACTACTTTTCTCTTTATAAAGAGCATGAAATATATACAGAGACTGGGCAAAGTCCCCTCAAATGGACATTTTTAAGGTCCCTGCTTGGGCAGGCAGCTGAGAGTTGAGTCTGCTGTGTCAGAAGCCCTTGGAAGCACACCCTGCCCAGCCACAAAGGCTGCCTAATCCTCCTGGGAGCAGCCCCACACAAAGGCAGGGGCACAATGCTGCCCTCAGGCATCAAACAAAGCAGGATCTGGTGCTGAACTGTAAGGTGTAATAGACAATATCCTGCCATTCCCAGCTACACTGAGATGTGGCAGCTCATTAATGTTTTTGCTGCCAGAGGTTTCACTGGGATGAAGCTGAGATTTCACCCCATGGTTCTGCAATGCCAGCTCTTTTAACCTTGTTCAAAAGGCACCCGAGGTGAAACTGGATAGCAGGACAAGACGCTTTAAGGTTCCTCTGCTTTTCACAGCTTTAATGGTTTGTTGACTGCCTCTCCTAAGGAGAGATTTCTGGTACCTTTCTGTTAGGTTTTTCCTTCTTATTGCCTGTTACATTGGTATAGCCACTTAGTTGTTCCTCTTGGCTTTCAGTAAGGAAGAACAATTACAAAACAAAATATTCCTGTCGGCAGGCAGAGTACACACAGGTACAAATATCTACCATTTTCCCTGGCAAAGCCCTATAATATGGCCAGAATATTTTTTTTAAATCCTACAGCTACTGATCAGTTGGATTTGAAGATTATTAGAGTTAATTGAATTCTAGCATTCATTTCCATCATCCCATGGCCAGCAGGCTCTGTTGCTCACTAATCAGTAGAAGAGGGCTGACTGGGATCTCTATCTTCCTCAAAATACCACCAGGATAATACACATACTTCAGAGCAAACCAACACTTTTACCACAGCCAAAGAAAACAAGTGCCATTCATATGACATTCATAAGTGTCATTCATATGATTGTGTGGGTTCTTTTGTAAATGTTAATTAAACCTAAATTTCATTAGGTTCTTGAAACTCAGTAGAGTTAGAAACACCATTCATTCACATTTTTCCTGACTTTTGTATTTTTTTAAATAATGTTCAAACTAATATTTTTAGCTTTTACAAAAGAAATAGACTTTTCCCAAAATATATTATTTTGTCTATATAAGCCTAGCACGTAGAGACTTTCAGAGGTACCTATTAGAATATACATGAGTTACTAAGAAACAAAGCCAAATAGCAATCAATTAGGGCAGCTAGAAGAAACACCTAATACATGGGGTTACTTTTGAATACTTGAAACTTTGTTTCCAGTCTTTGCATATAGTTTGTAGTCTTTTAAAGGAGAATAGTAGTAATGTTTATATAGTAAAAAAAAGTAACTCTTCTTGTATACTTTCTTATAAAAATCACATAGTCATTCAATAAAAGGACATTTTAGAAGTGGTTAGCGAGGAAATTCATTCAGAAAGAGAGCAGGAGATCAACTTAGGAAACAAGCCTCAGCCTCTGAAAATCAGTAAGCCTTTCCATAAAAGCAGCAGAATAAAGCAACAATACAAAATAAAATCACTTACAATTATCAGCTTTCTAAGAATAATCCACGGATTTTCTCAAAAGGCTTACCAGTTGTCAGGTCATACTTTTCATAGTGAAGACAAAGAAAATCAGATTGGTGTTACCACAGAAACCTCCCAACTTCCTTTACTGGGGTGAAAAACCAGACATTCTCTGTCCCACCCTGCCACAACCTCGCCAGTTTGCACTGGTTGTTTGTCCCACTGGTGCACTTTGCCATTTACCACAAAACCTTCTTAGGAAATGTTTCTAACCTGTACACTTTCAGAACAGGTCACCTACACGGGGGTCTTCTCTGAACGCAGAAATGGCCTTCGGAAAGTATCTTCATCTTATAAACATCTTATAAACAAAGCTATATGTTAGAAACAAGTAATGAACGGGGCATCCCCATCAATAAACCCTTGGCTATTATAACTTGAGGGAAGAGCCCAGGTGTCCAAGCTACGATTCAGCTTTTTGATATCACCTGAGAGCAGACTTCATTCACTGATATTCTTGCGAAGGCAGTTTGTTCACAAAGCAAAGATTTGCCGAACGCAGATCCCAACTCCATCCCCTGTGTGAGGAAAGAAGACATTTCTTTCCTTACGCTTCCTGGCAGATCCCCCCAGCTGTAGCTCGTCAGCAGCGGCTGCCGGCCCGGCGAGCCCCGCGGGGCTGTGGGGAACACGGGAGGGAGCCATGGCAGCCCCTCAGGGCTGTGCGGGACACGGGAGGGAGCCATGGCAGCCCCTCAGGGCTGTGCGGGACACGGGAGGGAGCCATGGCAGCCCCTCAGGGCTGTGCGGGACATGGGAGGGAGCCGTGGCAGCCCCTCAGGGCTGTGCGGGACATGGGAGGGAGCCGTGGCAGCCCCTCTGCCCCGCTGGGCTGTGAGGGACAGAGCTCCGGACACAGCCCCGGCAGCCCCTCAGCCCCGCGGGAGCGGAGGAGCCGTGCACGGTCCCTTCAGAAGTGTCAAACAACGTGGGAAGAAAGAGCGGAGAAACTTAAGTAAAAAAGTACGGAAACCAGCCAATCTTGGGCATTCGCGACTCGGTTTTAACTCTGGCAGTACCGATGACAAGCAGTAAAACGTTTATTCTGTACGTTATCGCACCACCTCAACTAACAGAGCCCAGGAGGAGGCGGTGGCCCCGGAGCCCGTGCGGGGCGGCTCTGCCAGGGGGCCCGGCGCCAGGCTGGCTCGTGGCGGCGGGCAGGACCCGCTGCCCGACACGCCGAATGTCCGAGCGCAGCGCTCGGCGTTGAGCCCTCGCCGCACAGCGCTGGCTCTGCTGTCCCGCGGCCCCTCGGGGACGCACTGGCAGGTGCGGAGGGCGGCCCGCTCCGAGTGACCGCAGCCCTCGGGCACCGCCGCCCTCAGGGGTCCCACGGCCCCCCCGGCCCCGTCCGGCGCGGCCCCCCCGGCCCGGCCCGCAGGGCGGCGCATGCGCGCGGGGCCGCGGGGCAGAGCAGCGCGGGCAGCGATGGCCGGCGGGGAGCAGCGCTTGCCCGGCGGCCCCGAGCGGGTGGCGCTGAAGAAGGAGATCGGGCTGGTGAGCGCCTGTGCCATCATCATCGGTAAGGGCAGCCTGACAGCCCTGACACTGGGCTGTGCTGCCGCTGCGGCGGGGGCTCGGGACCGGTCGGCGCGGGGACAGGCGATGCGCGGCTCCGCGGGCAGGTGTGCGGCACCGGCCGGGGACAGCGCGCCGCTGCTCCGTGCGGCTCGGCCCGCGGCGGGATGGGCGGCGAGGGGCTGACACACGGTCCGTGCTGAGGGGCCAGCTAAGTGAGCCCCCTCTGCCCAGCAGTTCAGCGAGCGCCAAACTGTGAGGTTTCCTCAAGTCTGTCCTGATGCCCGGTGAGCTGCTGAGGCTTCTGAGGCGCTCGCTTATCAGGCTAAACCAGGTTGATTCGTCTATTTGAGATCGCGCTCTGCAAAGTGCAGGCGGCAGCAGGGGCTCTCCGAAGGCAGCGCCGCGCTGCCCCGGAGCCGCGGTGGCGGCAGCGCCAGCTGGCAGCGGTGCTGTCCCGCAGCAGGCAGCGGTGCTGTCCCCAGCAGCTGTGGCTGGCAGCAGTGCTGTCCCAGCACCAGCCATGGCTGGCACAGCGGTGCTGTCCCGCAGCAGCAGCCGTGGCTGGCACACTGATGCTGTCCTGCAGCAGCAGCCGTGGCTGGCACACCAGTGTTGTCCCGCAGCAGACAGCGGTGCTGTCCCCAGCAGCCGTGGCTGGCACAGCGATGCTGTCCCCAGCAGCCATGGCTGGCACACCAGTGTTGTCCCGCAGCAGACAGCGGTGCTGTCCCCAGCAGCCGTCGCTGGCGCCGCGGTCAGCAGCGGGGCTGAGCTGCTGCTCCCGTAACAGATCAGAACTGGGAAATTGGGGCAGCTGTGTCCCTCCGTGTGCTCCATCGCTGCTGGGGATGTGAGGGCAAGCGTAGGGCAGGAAGAATCGCCCAGGTCAATAAAAGCAGCCTGTACTAACACAGTCAGCCTCAAAACCCCGCAGGAAGACGCAGCCGTTCTGTCACCAGGACCCGGGGACAAGGCTAGCAGTGACAGCCGTGTCAAGGTGCACGGCAGCACAGGGAGGGAACAGCGGGCACAGCAGGACCTGCCACATCCATGGGAATGCACTGCTCAGTGGCAGAACTGCCTGGACACCTCCATGTGTCTCTGTGATTGATGTCACCAAGTTGAGGAAGAGGACTAAACTGATGGTGATCATAGTGCCCTACTGAAATTTTGTGCTCTTAGTCATGTATGCCTCTATGTCCAATGTAGGTGGATATGGTCTTGCAAAAACAAAAATTCAGTGCTATTGAACAGGATCATTGTGAACAAGGCTGTTATATGAAAGGAAACTATTTCAATCCATTCCCACAGTGAAACACTAAAATCTGTATCTGCAGTTTTTGTGTTCTACATATCCAAGGACACCTTTATTTTGAACCCCTCAGTATATTTAAGGGCAAAATCTCGGTTCTGGATCTCAGTGGAGCTCAGAGGATCTCGTGTTAGGGTCAAGTTTTGAGTGCTGCACTTTCCTGTAGGTAAGGCACTTCCAGAGTAAGGAATTCCCTGAGTTGCTATTGGCCATAGGGAAGATTTAAGGCATCTCTGTCATTTATTAGGTATGACAGAATGGTACTGTGAGACTGCTACCCTTCTCTCCCAGTGAACCTTTCATCAAGCTTATTTGCAATATCCTGCAAGCAGAATTCACATATGTCATGCCTGTCCAAAATAAATCTTGTGAAATAGCCTCTCATCTAATCAGGGACATTTGAGCAAGGAAATGCACTGACATTTTTGACAAACTGTAGTACTCTCAAGTGGTCTAAGTGTTAGAGAAGGTTATCTGCTTTGCCACATAAAGCCTGAAAATTCTTCTGCCATTTCCCCATATTTTCATAGAAGACATTTGAAACACAACCATAGGATCCTATTTTTTAATTTGATTTGTTTGTCTGCAGATGCATGAAATTACATCACATATCAAAGACTTCTGTAACAAAGTGATATGTAGTAGGAATAGTCTGGCTTTGTGGGTGTCACTGCATAAAACATGACAGCCTCAAATCAGAGGACACTAAATTACATCAGATAGGCTTGCAAGCCATTACTGGAGTTAACTAAATCAAATCTTTTTTAAGGCTCCTTTATAAAAAAAAATAAATTAGTTGATCCAAGTTGATATTAGGCAACCGGGTAACTCACAAATTCTCTGTATGATAGAATTTAACATAGGTGGAAGATTTATTTCCAAGTGATTTTACCTTGGAAAAAACAAATGCAGTCAGTGTGTCAGAGCCTGTGGAACAGACCAAAGGACAGACCAGGACTTTTATGTCAGCCATCATATTGGATTTCCTGGTTTGGAGTGGAGGAGAAAAACCCATTTCAAGGGTTTGGACATCAGATTCTGATGCATCCCACAGCAAAGTCCTACAGAGAACACCAAGAAGACCAGAAATCACTTTTGAAAAAACCTAGTCTTGCTCTGTATGGACATAAGGATTATACTTTCTTATTTTTCTTTAAATGTTCTTGCAGGAACAGAAAATGTATGAGCATATTTTTATATTATCAAATAGAAATTTGATGCTATGATCTGCTAGCATTACACCAAATGTTCTGGTTTAGCTGACTGTTCTACAATTCTAATCAGCTGCAGGATGGATATAGAGAACTATAATCTTATAGTAATTAAGAAGAGGAAACATGAGGGAGTATTTGAAAAATACTGTAAATATGAGCTTATAAATACATGATTAATAAGTTTGTAGTTGTCCTCTATACACTAATTCTGCTTGTTTAAAACAAGGTATGATATGAGTTGTAGAGCTGGGGAATCAGGCAGTGCTGGGGACACTCAGCAGGCAATGACATGGAGTGAAGGAGAAGGCTTGGGAGTGGGAGCACACTGTATTTGAGAATATTTCAGTAATGGCAGGATGCAGTCTGCAGAATTTGCAGTCTGTCAGTAGTACTCCATCAGAGTTGCAACCAGGAGAATGAAGGCAGCCTCTGTGGGTACCTCAGGTTAAACATCCATGGCTGTTAGAGCTCGGGGGGCTCAGCCTGCCCTGGGGTACAGGGCACATCCTGGTTCAGGGAGCAGGGAGGGCACAGACAGCCTGGATCCTGCCAGTTGTGCTGAAGCTCCCATGCCCTGTGCTAATTCCCTGGAAAACAGGTCTTACTTTTCAATCTTCTTGATGTGTTTTGAATTGTAGGGCAATTTCCTTACTACTTTCACAACCAAGGTATTTATCAATACAATAAATTGCTATGCTGTCTTAATGCACTCACAAAACTCATCCTTTCAAATTTTTATCCTTCTTTTATAGAGGTTGGAAAGGTTTTGCCATAAGAAATACCAGTTCATCTAACAAAAAACTATGCAGAAAAAAAAACCCATAATAAACTACATCAAATTAGGAGTACCTCCTTCCTATATCCACCCCATAGAGCAATCTCCTGATCTCTTCCAGCAGCCTAGCTATTGTACAACATAAATCTGTCTTTCATTATTTCATTTCTATTTTTAAACTTGTTTACAAACAAGCCTGATCAGAGAAGAAAGCTAATTTCAAAGTTTATTTCACAGTGAGGCAGAAGCCAGCTCTTCTGAGTATCCTGATGTAAATACAGGTACTGAATACAAAACTTTTTAACTCTAAACAGAGACTGCTAGTCAATGACTCTAAAACTGAACAGTGTTTAGTAGCAGTAACAAATCTTTCTTGCAATTCATCTCTGTCACAGGAAGAGCACTTTTGGAAAGTGCCTGAGACAGGCTGTAGAAGCACCCAAACTGCTCTATCTCAAACAGGGTTATGTACAGTGAAAACAAATAATCTAATGCACTCACATGCACTGCAAATCAATCTTGCCAGTACTTAAATGAAGTGATACAGCTTAAAAAGTAGTGACATACACATGTTATTATGTCCTAGATAATAACATATAGATATACTTATAATTGTTTGAAATCCACACTAGATTTTATTTAGCAGGCACAGAAATCAATGCTGTATTTAATGGAACAGTTATTTCATGCACATGCTTTCATAGGACTGTGTATGTAATTAAGATTTTTGCATATGTATTTTCTTTGAACACAGGCGTCTTAGCTATACAGTGCATTCCTTGGAGTCTTGCCTGTGCAGATAAAAAGCTAAGTAAAAAGTTCCATGACTTGATGTAATTTCTACCACATTCCATTGTTCTTTAGAAAAGTACAAGAACTGGAAAGGGCAGGCTGATTAATGGCTTAAAGCAGCCTGGTTCTTTGGGTCTGAACAACAAAATTCACCATTCATATATTAGAAATGTATATTTAACTGTATACATAAATTGCATATATTACACATGTAAAAAGGGTTGTTTGACTGTTTGATACAGATCAAGTAACATTATATAAAACAAACAGTTAAACATCTCTTAAAAGTTTTATTTATGTGGTTGTAAAACTGGATGAAAGTAGCCATAGGGTCATACTAGCATTGTGATGAAACCTGTTGTATACTCATGAATGATTTAATATCAGGTTATATGAGACTGACTAGAAGACTTACAAATTCAACTACAATGAAATATTTCAGCTAAAAATAAATACATCTCCTTATTTTGCTGAGCACAGGCAGGCAAGTTATCTGCATCAGCTGACTTGGCATTGCTTAAAAAAATGCTTGTGGTACTTACTCTGCTCACACATGAATTTGATGTAAGATCCCTTATAAACTAATTCAGGTCCAGTGATAGCAACAAAACTATGTTCAGTGAGCAGTATGTTCAGTTTTTGCTAGTTCTGAAAGTAACTTTCTGGAATTTATCTGTCCTATTGCCCAATGACAGCACAGGCTTTACTTCCATCCTAGCTGACCCCATGACCTGGATGGTCACAGCAGAATGCCCACAAGCTGAGAAACCTCCTTCCATCAGAGATGCCTCCTCAGGCAGAGTTGTCCTGGCCTGTAGTGCAATTTCCTGCCCACACCATGGTAATCCATCAGGAGAACAACTGAGTTGTCTTGGTTGTAATGATAATTATAATTGTAATTATATCTGCCTGTCATCATACTTATATACAAATAATTGCATCTGCATGTACGCAGAAGTTTTAATTTGCATAAATATCACTTCCCAGTGCAGCACTCCAATGTGATTTTCCCTCCTTGTCAGTAACAAAAAACCATTTGCCAGCTTTCCTGTGTGTCAATTAGCTGTCTCCTTACTGCTGTGCCTCCTGCCAGTCTGACATCCCTTAAAACCCCACAGATAGTCTTTGTTAGCAGAAACAGGATTCAGCAAGCTGCTAGCTTAACACTGGGGAGGGAGAACACGTGGAACTGGGAATTGCCTTCATATTCCTCTTTTTCAAGTGGAAATGGATAGGTGTTAATGCACAGTGCTTGCTGTATCCTCTCTGGTCATGTTTCATGTGCCACCATTGCTCAAGTGGACTGGGTCTGGTCATTGAATCAGATCCATCTGTTAATCAAGTAACATTTCAAATCATTAGGAGATCATTACTAGTCAGACCCAATGGACTTCACTGGAGCAGTACCCAAGTTACAGAACTGCAGCAGAAAGAAAGCTATATGAAAAAAAAAGAAAAGCAGAGAACCACCACCCAGATTACTGGATGATTTTTCTTGATTTCTGTGATCCTGCTTGGAGTCACAGTAAAAAGTGTTGTTGCAGCAAGAATTTTCTCCCTCTCTGGATCCATGTGAGAGCATTTCACTTTTATAGCTAACTGAAGTTTCAGGACACACTTTTGTTTGGTGACTTGTGAGAGTAATACAGATTACACTTCAGTGCTTCTCTCTCTCAAAAAAAAAAAAGTTGTTTCTAAACACTTTAGAAAGGAGTCAGCCTTCCTTATCTGTTACACACCTTGCTAATATTTTGAGCATTTAGTTCCACATGGCATTTTCTGATGGAACACACAAAGTATTTACAAATGCACAACTGGGGTTTTTTTTAGGGCAATAGTTCAGGATCAAGCTCTGGACTCTAGAGAACTGTGATTCAGTGTCTTATCCTCTCATAAATGCAAATTATAGATTAGTAAAGTCAGCAGTCAATCTTTGTTTGAGATAAATGGCACATATTCCTTACTAGTGAGAAACCACAAAGACACTTTTGAGGGACTTGTGAATGTTTTTTCCATATAGCCCAGAGGCTTAGGCTCAAATTCAAAACTACTGAAAATTACATGTCCACATTCCATATGTACATTAAAGCTCATAAGTATCCATCATTTGGTATGGTACCCAACAGGAAAAAAGGTTCATACTACTGAGAAAGATTGGATCCTGCAGCTGGGAAAAAAGAAAGCTGGAGATCACAGAATCACAGAATGACCAGGTTGGGAGAGACCTTCAAGATCAGGAGTCCAACCCAGCCCCAACACCCCAACACCTGGCACCCAGTGCCACATCCAGGCTTTGTTAAACACAACCAGGGATGGGGACTGCACCACCTCTGCAGGCAGAACATTCTAGAACTCTATCACCCTTTCTGTAAAAATCGTTTTTCTAACATCCAACCTATATTTCCCTTGGCCCAGCAGATGCCCATCCAAAATGCAAGTTACATTCATGGCATGATATTTTACCATATTCTCACGTTCTTCAAGACTGTTCCAACCTACAGTTCTCCATCAGAATTGTTTGGGGTAGCTTTTCACTTGAGTTTAGGGAGCTGAAAACAAGCTACAGTTTCACTTGAAAGTAAAAACCATGGCAAAGTTCAAATTAAGGTTGGTAAAAATTCAGGGAGATTCTGCAGCTTCTCGGGCTAGCAGCTTACCTCTGAGACTGAACTGACTTACAGAGGAAGTCTAAAAAGGAGCTGTAATTAGAAATTGCTGGGGGGAAGGGAGGAAAGAGCCCTAAAAGACTTAACTTCATAATTTTCTTTACTGAATATTTTTGGAGAAAGAAAAGGGTTTTATTTGTCCACAGATATGCCTTTCTGCTGCAGTCTATATCAAGGAGAATTCAGCATGTGAAGTCCCACGTGTACAATATGAAGAGAAAAAAAAAAGCTGAATTTGTATTTGAATTGGTGGCTGAATGATTGCCACACAATTCTGTTTCCAAGTCATTAGCTATCAAGTATTCATTGACTGAGGGTTTTGGTTTGAATGGATTTAGTTTGGGTGAGTTTTGCTACTTTTTGGGGGGTTTTACCTTCTTACCTTCTAAAAAAAGTAGAAAATTCTGATTGAGACAGAGTGACTCTGATCACAAGGCTGAAGCAATGAGCTCTGCAGTGAGTGCCAGGAGTTCAGATACAACAGCAGCTCCTTCCTTGACAGATGAACTAACAAAGGTAGCATCCTTGGTGAGTGTCTCACTCCTGATCTGGCAGTACAGTGCCTGCTTTCAGCAGTGCCATAAATCTCCACTCGTGTTCCCTTTTCCTGTGCCTTGCAGCTCATTTCCTTCTAGCATAATGTGGCCTTTTCTGTTGAGAAAGTCTGCTCTGCTTTGGCAGGCTCACAACAAGCAGAAATGGTTTGGTGGAGGTTTAGCTTTTTTTTTGTTTGCAGCTTTTCATGTGCCAAACTTTTCCTTTTGAGACCCTGTTTTTTGTTGTGCTGTGGGGGGAGTTTCTACTAGCTGCCACACTTTTTTGTCATCTTGATTGCAGCATGATAAAATGAGAGGGCATTTGTCAGCACTGAAGTGCCCCAAATATAAAACATCCTAACAGTGTTGTGTTATTCTGCTGGTCCTTAAAAACCCAGAACTCTCCCAAAGAGTTTTTTAGCAGATGTTCCATGGCAAGGAGCAGGGAGCCAGCAATCCGACATTGACTGAGCATCTCAACACCCTAATTCCTTTTAAAATGCTTGCAGCCCTCTCTGTATAGTGAGAGAGCATAGAGAATATGCAAGCTCTGTTGTCCTGCAGAGAAAAGATATATGTAGTATTAAATACATTTATTCATGTCAGCCTCCACAAAATCTCTTTATGCAGTATTAGTTTATTCTCCTAATGTTTTCTTCTGGCACTGGCTTTGCAAGTCAGGAGTGAGAAGCAAGATTTGAAGAGTGATCGTCTACAGACTGTTCCCATCCTCAGGAACTTGCAGGTGCTGGTGTTCTGATTGCAGGGTGATGAACAAACCAGGGTAGTGTTGGGGTGAGCTGTTTAAATTCTTCCTTTTACACATGGTTCATCATCTCTTTCAGGCAATAGAGACAAATTCCACTGGATCCCAGAGCAAGGAAAGTGGGGAGGGCTATACTGGTGATGTTTAAGCTTGAGGAACTTCTGTATCATTGAGTAGTGGAATAACCCCTGGAGCTGAATTGCTCTGATTCATTTAATACTTTCTTTAGAATAGTACCAAAACTTACAGAAAACGAAAATCTTTTTGCATCTGAAAATCAAGTTTTATCTGATCCTTAAATAATGGCATAATCACACTTCACATGTGGGACCAAAATATCAGTAGTGTAAAACATCTCCTTTAAAAGCAGTAAAACTTCAGAAAGGTTACCTCTAACTCCAAGAAATAGGTCAGTGATCTGGATGAGTGGCAGTTTTTCTGCTGTGAAAAACAATAGCTCTTTCATCAGTTATATGAAGCTGCTTAATCTAGATCAGGCCAAACATCTGAAAATAGTATACCACAAAAAATGATGTTTGAACAACATAAGGGCCTTATTTACATCCAGGAGAAAACAAGTTAAGGAAGAAACTCACTCTGTTGAATACACTAGGTCAGAGAGCTAAAATCCACAATATTAATGTGATCTGTGGCAATGAAAGTCACAAGGCTGTCCATCACAAAATTATTAATTCACAGGTAGCACTGATCAACACACAGGCATGTTGATTATTGTACATTTACTCTGGGTTAGAAAATCCAGGGATGAGCAGTCAGTGTAAAAAGTTGCTCTCTCACAGAGATACAGCCAGACAGTGGAAGACAAAAGCTGAGGTCTGAATATTGAAACAGCTTCTCTGTAACACAAGTTTTGTGAAAAGCCCATTGCACTTGTGTACACATACATGACATTATAAGCTACAGGTGTAACAAGAAAAAACATCCTTGCTTGGCTGGTCTCCCAGTTCTTCAGTGTCTTCCATCTTCTTGCTGTTAAATTGTGTAACTATCCTGAGAGGAGGAGAAAAAGCTATTAACAGGTGCCAGATATTCCAGGTTTGTAATGGGATTGTGCTGTGAAATTGCTCCTGGCCCCATGTAGAAGGCTGATGAATCCAGAAGAGTTTCTTGCCTCCCTGCCCACCCATGCCTTGGAAAGGATCAATATATGTTTCTCCATAAACCTGAAGTTAATGACTGCCAAGGAATGAGGACTTACAGCTTTAGAGTGTGTGCTTTTATATCATAAAAATTCATCCTTTTTTACAAAACACACAAGGGATAATTTTTTCTTAGGGAGTTGCAAGAAAAGGACTGACAAGAATGAAAATGTGGGGTTGAGTTCCTTGTCTGGATTATTTCAAAATTCTTTAGCAGCTCTCCTGAGAGCTTAATAGGACAGGATTTACTTGTTTGTTTTAAGGGAGGTCACCTCAGACTATATTTCATTTTGATTTCCCCATGGCTTATTTTTTTCTCTACCCAAATTTTGTCCTGTTCTGATAGCAGACTTATTCTTTGGTATCTGGGGTTCCAAGCCTTGTTTTATCACTAATCTAAACCAACTCAGACAGTTCTGATGTCCTGAAAGGGTTAAGAAACTGTATCAAAAATGTCAGTCTAGCTCTCCATAAATACAGGTTTCTTTTTTCTGATACTTTTAAATGCAGTCTGAAAATTTGAAAAACCATACATTTTGGAAATATACATAATGAATTCTTTTTATAAGAGTNCCTCACATGCCTAGCTTTTAGCTTGAAAGGGATTTCCATGTGTGTGAAAGAATTAAAATATTTGTAATTTTAAAAAAAGCTGACAAAAAAGCTGACAAATCACATTTTTTGTACTCTTGCTAGTAGATCTTGTTGCAATTAAGCCATTTCTTATGGTAAACTCTGCCAGAAACCAGTAGAACACAATGTCTCCATGTTTTTTGGTTGTGGACAGGGCCAGTTCCCTAGCAACACAGCAAGATTTAAGCAGACTTTACAAAAGGTGCCAATCCTGTACATTTTACAAGTGCATACAGAAGGAATAGCTCTCCTTCACATGCTTGTGCTCCTGACAGAAAATTAAAGACCCTTTTCTTAACTGGTCCCAAGTCCCTCAAATCCTGCTGAAGGCAACAGGAGTGGAGGACTTCACTGCCTCATAGGCTTTAAATTAAATGAAAGCAGCTAGATGCAAACTCATTAATCCTTGATTGCCCCCATACCTGAGCAAGGCTGGCAGTCAGAGAATGAGCCTTGCTGTGTTCAGCTTGCACAGCAGACAGCAAAGCCAACAAGAGTAATCTGTTCTCATTAATTGAACTTACAGGGGCCAGTCCCTTTCCCTCATTTTACCTCAAATCCAAAAATGAGCACTCTTGTCACTGAGCAAACACGGCCAGGGGACAGGAGCAGCTTCCTCTGTTGGGGTGGGGATCATCCTCTGTTTCAGACAGGGAAAGGGGCACACAAAGGGCAACAGGAGCAAATTCACTTTTAGCCACCCTCTCACAGAACCCCCTTGAAGAGAGGTCTGTGAATATTCCATCTATTGAAATGCCTTTGTTTCCTTTTGAAGCCCTCTGAAACGGTCTGAGGAACTCTTGGCTGAGCTGCTCAGAAGCACTAGAACTGAAAAACCAAAAACCAAGGAGAAAACTTCTGTAAAGTGACATTTATAAAGAACATGCTTCAACCATAAGTCTGATACTTTAGGAAACCAGGAAAGAAGAAAACAAGACAGATCTCCAGTCTGTTGCAAAACTAAAACAGAAAATGTGGATTATAAGCAGGGTCCCATACACTGTGGGGGATGTTCAAGTCTGTGTTAACATCTATTTTGCAGGACTAACTAATTTAATTCCATGTTTCTGTGTACTTAAACCATTCTGTGAATAAGTTTCTCTGTTCAGGGGGCAGGAGTGACATTCTTTTGATGAATTTTTTATACAGCTGGTCAACTGCTTAGATAAACTTGTTACATAAAGACATCTGTGAGCAACATGAAGTTCATAATTCTCAAGATACTTAATTTCAAAAGATANCTAAATACATGAGGACAGCAATACAGCATCATAAGTGGTGTCTGTCAAAGTGTACGCTGAGCTGGTAAGTGTTTGTAAATCTCATTTAAACTCAGGTTGAGCTGTTTACCAAAGTGCATTTTGAGTTAAGTGCAAGCTTTAAGTCAGGTATCATTGTGTAATAGCTGTGCACACCCCAGGAAGCATAAATACCTTTTTTTTTTTTAAATTTATTGCTTTTAAATTCCACCTCAGTTCATTGACCATAGCCTATCTTTGTATTCCTTGATAAAACAGAGATAAAGCCACTTAGAGATGTGAATGCTGAGATTACTGTGCTAAGAGGTAAAACTAACACAGATTTACAGCCAGAAGAATGTAAACTCAGGAGATTGAATGATTTTCTTTTAAGGAGGTGTGAAACCTGCAACATCCCTAAGCATTGCTAAGAAGTTCATGTCTTTTTTAAAATAAGGTTGTGTAAGATCCTAGGCAGTGGCAGTAGACCTTACAGGAGACTCTAAATCTATCTTTCTTCTCAATAACATGAGCTATAACACAGCAATTTATGTATTTGCATTATTTTTTACTGCCATTTTCATATAGCTTAGTTTTAAATATGTATTGCCAGGAATTGCAATTCAGGAAGGCACTTTGAACATTTTAGCCTTTTTCTATTCAAGGTAATATTGAAGAATAAGCTTTAGCTTAAAAGTTTAGCATCCTGAAGTTCCCATTATACCCTTTCAGAAATCAAGGATGAAGTGATGCCTGGTTTAGAGATGCTCTTGATGGATCCCAAGTTTGCAGAAGCTCTGTAAGCACAGTCAAAAATCCAACTAGCCTGAGCCTGAGGACACTTCTGCAGGGCTCATCTTTGTGGGATCAGAGCAAAAGGCATAAAACCCAGCAATTTGAGAGAAAATCAGAGGCAAGAGTGGGAATTAGGTTTTGCTTTATTTGCAGTTGAGCAATCAAGTTCAAGCTGTGTTTTATCTGTGTCCCTTGGCTGGTGCAGGGCACACATGGGTTTTTGGCAGCCATGGCTGAGGGTTGCAAGGACACCAGTACATGCAAACAAAGTTTTTAATTCACAAGGAGGAACATTTTTCACAGCAGAAAGCTGCAGAGGTAAACAGGGAGTGTGGAGCAATGAGGGGGTCAGAGAGATGTGCCAACTTCCAGGCTGCTTTCTTCCTCTAGAGCCTACACTTGCCTAACAGAAAAATCCTTCTGTGTGCTGTGTAACTCTCCAAATTGCATCCTGATGCTTTATTTAATCTTTCTGATTTGGCCAATAGCACATCCATGATGACTGACAGCTTTCAGGAATGGACAGCAAGAGGCTTTCCCACTGGGCAGCAGCTGCTGATGGATTTTCCAGACTGAATAATCAGTTCACTGTGATCAGTCACAATGAGCAAAAATAATAGAGTTAGGGGGAGAAAAAAGGGGGGAAATCCAGCATTTCCCATAAAACAAATGATGCTTCAAAGATGGTGCAGGGGTCTTTTCCATTGGCATGAGCAGGGCTGAAGAGTGGCCTGCTGAAGCTGCAGCTGTCACATTGTCCTTGTCTGAGCCACAGCACTACCCACACAGCTGAACTCTGTGGCTATTTTCACAGCTGAGTTGGTGAGCTTTAGAACAGCATTTTGGAACTGCTTTTCTTCTTGGTAAATACCAAAAATCACTGCAGGTGTAGAGAGCCCTGTCAGAGTGCTCCCAGAGATGCAGCTGTCACTTGTGGGATTTCTCAGCTGAGGGACAAACATTAAATCAGCTGAATGGGCTGGCATCTGCCCCCTAAGCCACCACAGAAGGACCAATCTCCACTGTCAGATGCTTTCCTTAAAATCAGAATTTATCAGAATTTATCAGTCACACAGTGTCCTAGAGAAGACCCCCATGTCCTCCAGCATGCTTGCAGGACAGAGCTTTACCCACTCCCATTTCTACATCAGGGGATTGAACAACACATTTCTGCCCTTTGCAGGTAAAATTCCCAGTCAGGATATTGAGATGCAGACAGCACAGAAAGCAGATGTTGGACAGATACCAAGGGCCAAAGCCACATAAAGCTGCAGTGTTTGCAGAGCAGTCAGTGGGCAGAGCTGCACCCTCTTACCAGGGCATTCCAGGCATTGTCACAGGGATCCTCCATGCCCCTCTCACAACACCAAGGTAGGCTTGGCACTCAGTTTCTCTTTGGAAACCAGCAGGAGGGTTGAAGCCTCCCTCCTTTACTTCAAGGGTCACAGAGCTCCTTTATGTCCCACAGTCGGGGGAAGTTGGAGCCTCTGTTCCCCATAGGTGCCACTGCCAGTGGGGATGCAGTGGGAACCACCAAAAATTACTGCTCTGCAGCTGTCTGTGGGCTTCCCTCATCCTTACCTGGCAGCACTGCCTTTCAACAAACCCTGCTCAAGGCCCCTGATGCCAAGGAATAGGGCAAAAGAGGAAGGTGCAATATGGAGCTCAGCAAAAGCAGCAGGTTGTGATCTGCTCCTGGCACAGCTGTAGTGCTCTGATTGCAGCAGGGTGTGGGAGCTCCCAATGAGAAAATCCCACTGAAAAAGTCTCCCAGTCCCCAGGAGAAGGCTTTTCCTGATGTTTCTGCCTTATCATTGCAGCTACAGAGAAGGGCAAGGGAGGCTGAGGTTTCCTCTCCATGGTAATGAAATGCAGCCCACATACCCCAACGCTGGCAAGAGAAGAGGAGAGCAAGTCAGAAGTTAAGGAAGTAGAGAAGTCAGACCAAGTACAAGAGTCAGAACAGAGGAGCAGGAAATAAAGCAGTGGACTGTGTGCCTGAAAAGAGGAGACAGAGCCTGCAGCCTGTGAAAGGATTAGCAGAATAAAAGGAGTTTCAGTTTAGAGCAACAATAAAATCCTATCATAGAGGCTTTAACTTCTGCTTTGAAATAAACACACTGGAACAGTGTTAATCAAATAAAACTGAATAAAACCATGTACTAGCAGACATCTGTCATCTTTATTATTTCCCATGCTCCTGAGAGGTCTGATCCCCAGCACCTCTGGCCATTTATCTGCCTTGGTGCAGATCTGTGCTGAATGTTTGCTCTCCAGCAGGGCAGGACTGGCACTGACTGATAGGGACAACCAGGTTTCCCTCTCAGTTGTAGGTCCTGCAATTTTGGACCAAAGGACAAAAGGATTTGTAAATTCTCCTATCAAACCTAGTGTATACCCACATACATACTCAGGAGAGCATGATGCTTGCCAGCCAGAGAACTGGATCAGAGGTTCCTTGACTGGTTTTGGTTATTGGAACATCTGCATTTGACTCAAGTACTATAATGAGAATATCCCCACATTGTATCTCCTTCAGTGAGGTCCTCATGGTACAGGTGTGCCCTTCCTACAAGCAGTCAACACATGCCAAAGGAACCTGCTTTGAATGCTGTTGTATCTTGTGAATACCATGTTACCAAAACAGAGGCTTAAAAGCTTTCCTGATTAAGTTTCTCTTGGTTAACCTGCTCCTGTTGAACAACAGTAATTGACAAATTATCACTAATTTTACAAAAAAGGTAGAAATTTTAAACCACCCCATTTTTGTGGGTTTAAGCTGCTGGGTACTTGGGCAGAGGTTGGATTACTGGTGGCCTGAGCCTGGTCAGTCTCCTGGGGCAAGCAGCAGGCTCCAGCTGAATAGCAAAGCACTGCAGTGCTATAATGCATCTTGCAGGATTAGAGTGCTGCATTCCTGTAAGGCTGCCTTCCACTGACAGTGGAAAGGGAATCCAAACAAACCATCCATTAAGCAGTTTATATACCTTAAGCCAGAGCCAAATGTGTGGCTTACTACTTTTAAAGAACTATTCAAATGGCCCCAGATATATTAAAGGTCCTGTGAAGACTGAGGTTAGCACACATTTACCTTGATTGCTCTTTTCTAGATCGTGATTTTTTCATCTAATTGCAGCACAGCTGCCTAACACACTCCCAAAATCACAACAATGCAGCTGCCATGCACAAGGTGTATCCACTTGCTAGCTCTGTTTAGCAGTGGTCTTTGCAATTTAATAACTCCTATATTTTCTTACAATCACAGATGAGAAGGCAGAGGTTGCTCTCTCTCTGGGGAAGGATGCATGCCATCATCCTGCAGACTGCATGATTACTAGGGAGAACAGCAACCCAAAAATTTGGCACCCACAGTAACATTCACTAAAACTCAGGATAAGGATTATATTCCATCCTTGCCACAGGTTCTCCAGATAACAGATATTTCCAGCCCATTTCCCACCAGATGGGCAAGTCTGCTTTTTCCTGTCCTTTGTGCAGCTGGGCAGGGCACAGCTATGCCTTGCTGAGCAGATATTGATTTTTAATATATAGAAATTTAAGTTATTTACAGCATTCCACAGTAATAGCCAAATCTAACCCCAAGCACTGGAACAGGCTGTTGCACACCTTGTAAGGTTACATCAGATATCATTAGTAAAGCTATGCCTGAAATATTTACTTTCCTTAACTCAGTTTTCTGTTCTATCCACACCTTCATTGTTAGAAAATTTTCTAACAATTTTTGTTCAGGCCCTCATGGACTACACCTGCATATTGGTGCTCAGAAGGTAAATGATCTTTATACATGAAACAGAAGTTAAGGAAAACTCTCCTGTCAGTATTTGAAGCAGCCTGATTTTTTAAATCTTTAAAGTTGTGTGTAGTATAATCAGATTATAAATTCTTAACACAGTAAAATCCTGTTGGAATGCTGGAACAGCAGTTTATGATGGCTGGTCATGTTCTGGCTTGCTAGGAATTTTAACATAAATATTTGAAGTCAGGTTTTAAGTTTAATTTTGTTAAATACTAATCCCTGTAAACATTAAATTATCACTGTTATTTTTACAGCCCTTTTCAAGGGTTTGTTTTGTTTTTTTTTTTTTGCAAGCAAAATAGCAGAGCAGCCATAATTCATTTTCCACTGATACAGAAGTTCCATTTTTTTGCTTGCATCTGAAATTAAATGGCTATTATTTTAATTCCAGGCTTTATAGAGCCTTTTATTCTTTATCTGTTTTTCACTAAGAGTTTTCTGAATGCTATTTAAAAGCAAAAATCTTCAGGAAATCGCATCAAATACCTTATCTGCCACAAAGCCTAAATTCATGTTTGACTAGAGGTTAAGGAAATGCACTTGAAGTGTTTGATGGTTTTAATTCTGTTGAACCCCTACAGCCTAGCAATTTTATAGACCTGCTGTCTTGATTCAGAATTTAATTTAGCCTTTGTATTTCAGAGGGGGAGGAGGGGACACTTCAATCCTTGCACTGGATGTGCACTTGTGTGCTGCATGGCAGCCTCCCCTCCTGGCACGTGGCTGAGCCAGAGCTCCAGCTCAGCCAGGGCAGAGAGCAGCAAGTTCATTTTCTGGGAATAAACAGAGCCATTGGGACTGTCTGTGCTGCCACAGAATTTCCAGTTTGCACCAAAATTATGAGCTGTGCATTTTATTTCTTGACTGGCTTTGTATGTGTGTCATGCCCTGAGTTCACAAAGGGGCAGTGGCAGTCAAAACTGGTCACTAACATCCTCAGCTGGGAGTGCTTAACTCCTGGCAGCCAATTAACTGGCAATTAGCTGCACCAGAAGCTGCTTCATTTAGCAGATTTCTGCTAAATACATACATAAATAAATATCCATGATGAGTTACATTACTGACATAATCCACCTCATATTTAATTTGGATTGAAACAGTTTGCAAAGCACAATTCCTTTTGATTAAGCTCCTTTGTTGCTGTTGCCAAACAGGATTCTCAGTTCTTTACAATATTTTCTACTGAAAAAAGATATATTTATTTACAATTCCTAGGCAGGATGCAAAGCTTCAGCATTTGTTGATAAGAGAACTTTTTTAAGCAGTGACACAGACTGTCATCCTGTTGGCCTGGGCAATGTCCACCTGGATGTGGGAGTCCTGAGAGGATGGGAGAACTTTTTGATTATTATTCTATTCTCAGTGAAAACTGCCTGTTCAGGATACAGTATACCAATATATCAAGAGAGAGCTGAACCTGAAATCAGGTTTGTGGTGGTGTTCACAGGGGTCCCAGGATGAGGGAAGAGAGGAGGATCTGACTTCATGTTTCAGAAGGCTGATTTATTATTTTATTATATATATTATATTCAAACTACACTAAAAGAATAGAAGAAAGGATTTCATCAGAAGGCTTGTAAGGAAAAAAGTGGAATGGGATGATAATTACTGATCCATCCAGAATTTCAGATGTACAACAGATCTTTAAAGAAATGTGCATGCAATAAAAAGGCATGAATGATATTTTTCTTTGCTAGCTATACAGGACATTGCTTGGTTTTATCCAAGAAAGACCAAATATGGTCTCTAAATATAATAAATCAATTTTTACAGAACTGAGGGATGCTTTCAACAAGCTGCAAGATCCAGTTTTTATAGTCTGTGTGTATTGTGTGCTGCAGATAAATGAAAGATGCCCTAAGGATTTTGCATACTAAGTGAATATGCCAAGTATTACCAAGTCCCTCTATTTTCTCACAAGCACAGGGATACTGTTTTCCTTCAAAGTGCAGTTCTTGAAGTGTTTTGGTGAGAATTCAGCTTTTGTTTAAGAAATGAGTTTCAGTTCTCATAGTTATATTAAAAGACATCAAAACCCCCCATCTGACCCCAAATGCACTCTCATAGTTCAAAAGCCAAAGGCAAAATGAAAACACTGGATTTTTCAATAAGCCAAATGTTCTAATTGTCACATCATTACCACAGTTCCCAAATGGTTTAGGTCCACATGAAGTGCTGACCTCAGAGCAGAACCACACACTGCATGTGTGTGACTGGTCTGGAAACCCATTCCAGGGCCAGGTCACAAAAGATCCTAAACACAATTAGATAAACAACTGGAGATTTGAAAGGATGGGGGGTTTGGCATTCTCTTCACAGAAAACCAGGTTTGGCACCCACTTCCACTGAGGCAGAGATGGATCATGGCTGACGGGAGAGGCTGGACCCATTTCACACCCACATTGCAGCAGCTGGTTTGGGTTCACCTGGCCCAGGATTCACAAATTTGGCCTCTTGGGCTGAGCATGCAGCTCACAGAGAACAGGCTGGGCTCCTCATCTGGGACTGTCTGAGCTGGAAACGGCCAGAACTTTCTTTCTTTATGGAGAATACCTTCTGGGTGCAACTATCTGCAGGACCAGACAGCCTTCTGGATGGTTCTCCCATGTAAACATTCTACCAATTTTACTACCAGCACTGCTGGATGTGTTACTTGACTAGAGAGATAAAAAGACACAGATATTTTTTCCTTTTTTTTCTCTTTTGTATTCCCTTCCCCCATTTCCTATTTTTCTAGGATGTGGAAACTGCTCTCAACATTGTCCTCCCCCAGAAAAATAATCATGACATTGGATAAGATCTCAGAAGTGATATATATATATTTCAGGATATTTTGCTTGCCTTCTGACTCATAAGGGTTTGTAACATAATTTTTAAACAAAAGCTGAGGTTGTCATGGTATTTTTATACCAATGATTCCATATTATTGTGAAAAGGAGGGAAAAAAGGCAACAAACACCAAGAAACAAGAGATGACAAAATACAATGCTATGTATGGGAAAGGGTGCACATTGCATTTTCTCACCCCTAAAGCTGCTCACCAAACTCCCTCCAGTTCCTGCTGACCAAGACCTCCTGAAAACTGCTTCTCATCAGGCAGTTCCTGACATCTTCATTTCTGGAGAATTTCAGTATGTCCACCATACCTATTTTTAAACATGTCCTACACCAAGTGAAGTGAAGGTACTTTTTGGGCACATTTACCACATTCATGGCAGATTTTCATAAGAACATTTTGTTATCAGAAGGGCAATAGCACTTCCACTCCTGCTGATATGGCTTTTGCACGTGTTGTGAGTGCAAAGTAATTTGAAATCCATAATGACTTTGGAAGGTAATATTGCCTTATTCTTTATTCTAAATTGTGAAGGATATTACATTATTTTAAAAATATGATTCACTACTTAATTTACAAAAAAAAAAAAAATAGTAGAATGCTTGTTTGAAAGAACCATCCAGAAATCTGTCTGGTCCCTGTCCTGCACCTGCAGATAGTTGCACTCAGAAGGTATTCTCCTTAAACAAAGAAAGTTCTGGCTGTTTCCAGCTCAGACAGAGTTGCAGATGAAGAGGACTGCTTTGGCAGTCTTACCATAACAGGAGGCCACAGACACCTCCTCCCTGCAGACATTTGGATTTGGGAAAGAGCCCAAGTGCCTGTGCCCCTCAGTGCCCACCACCCAGGCTGCCAGGGATGAACCAAGCTCCTTCCTGGGGGCAGAAACATGAAGCACAGAGAAACATGAAGCACAGAGTTCTGACAGTGCTGAGTGCAAGCATTCAAAACTCACAACATGCTCATTTAGCCTCTGTGCAAACCCAGGGCACACAGGGAATATTTCTGTGTCTGCTCTGGGGTGCCCTGACCCCCAGGGCAGCACTGACTTTGACCCTCACTCATGGAGAAAGTTTCCCAGACTTCAGGATAGACTGGAATCCACAAAAGTGTGAAATAGATTATAGAAAGCAGTGTAGGTGTATCACCTGGTGAGATATTTTAGTTTTGGGATTTTTAGTGTGTTGTGGATGAAGCAAGATGGAGGGCACAGGGTGTCATCCTGGGGTTCTCCTTCATACTTCTTTCTCCTTCTCCATGGGTTTGGGTGGCATTTTGTAATTGGGTAGAAAAGTCCCCATTATGGGATCTTTGGGATCAGTTATTGGGTTAAAAGGGAAAATAATCCAGGTGTGAGTTCTTAATTGGAGAGTTTAGTCTGAAAAGACCTTGGAACAAGAGATTGTTGGCCATTTTGTGCATTCTAATGAAAAGCTGCCAAACTCACAGCAGTGAGACTGTTTTACTGATAAGAAATAATGAACACCTGAGTCTGAACATGAACTACCTCAAGCGCCTTCAATCCAGACCAGAGAAACCCACAAATGGAACCCCCACAAGCCTGCACTGTGCCACATCACTGCCACCACTTTCCCTCTGCAGTTACAGCTCACCAGGAGCCAGCTCTCTCCCCTGGGTGTCTCACAGCATGGCCAGATCCCACTGCTTCCCCTGGTGCTGCTGCTGTTTGTCTCTGCATTCCCCACCTTTCCCACCCCCCTGCAGCTCTGTCCACCCCCCACAGATGAGTGGGCACAGCCAGCCCAGCTCAGCCCTGGCCAGCACAAAGGGCAGACCCTGCCAGCACCACCTCTCAGCTCTGCAGACCCCCTGGAACCTTGGATTTCTTGTCCATTACCAGTCTGAGGGACGCCAGGCTGTGTTTGGATCGCATCCTTTCCTCATGTATGGACAACATGGAAAGGTGACCCAGGGGACAGGGGTGGAAACTGAGAGCCTGCTGAAGGGTGAGCATGTGCATCTGCTCTTTGCTGCCAAAAATAGCAGCAAACCTGAGCTAAAGAGAACAAGGGTAGGAGGAGATGGCATGAAAGGAGCCAGTGGACCCATTTAGGGGTTGTTCTGTCTTTGGGCATTTGCTCAGTACTGGAGTGGCCAGAAAGGAGTATGATTGCATCCCAAAGAAGCAATGGAAACCTACAGGTCTATCTTGGTAAAAAACACTGTGTCTGAACTTCAGCATGCTCCCCAGAACACTACCAGCTCCTCCCAGTAGTGCAGTGTGCTCAGGCACGTTGATCTGTGGAAAATGCAGGTACACAGGTATGTATGCTGGCAGGTAGCAGGTAATCTTTAAGGGGTTTTTATCACTCAAGGTCTTTCTCCATTTGCACGAGTACAACTGTTAAACTGTGGCACACAGCAGCACCAAAGACTCACTGAGGGCTTCCCCTGCAGACCCTTCCCCACCCTCATGGCTTCCTTTGGGCACTCTCCAATGCCTTCCTGTCTTCCTCATGCTCTGGTGCCCCAAGGTGCCCCCAGCACTGAAGGTGAGGCCACCTCAGCCCAGAGCAGAGCAGAACAATCCCCCCTGGCCTGGCAGTGCTGGGGCTGATGCCCAGGACAGGGATGTCCCTGCTGTCCCCAGGGCACTGCTGGCTCAGCTCCAGTGGCCACTGGCCAGGAGCCCCAGGGCCCTTCCTGCAGCTGCTCTGCAGCTCTCAGTGCCCCCACAGAGCCAGGGCAGAGCCCAGCAGTGCCTGAGCTGAGCTTCACATGGCTGGGATTGGGATTGCTCTGCTCTGCATTGCCTGAGCTGAGCTTCACACAGCTGGGATTGGGATTGCCCTGCTCTGCATTGCCTGAGTTGAGCTTCACATGGCTGGGATTGGGATTGCCCTGCTCTGCCACTGCCTGGGGCTCTCTGCAGGCCTCTCTGCCCTCCAAGGAGCCAACAGCTCCTCCTCATTCAGTGCCATCAGCAACTCCCTGAGGGCTCCTTTGGGTCCTGGCTCCAGACCATGAGTGAAGGTGTTGGGCACAGGGCTGAGGGTGGAGCCCTGCAGAGCCCCACTGGGGACAGGCCCCAGTCTGGTGCCACCCCAGACGCTGTCACCTTCTGTCACCCCAGCCACTGCCACCCTCTGTGCCTGACCCGAGCCAGCTGCTCACCCATCATGTTACACACACTGGTCCCACATGAGAAAAGAGCACCTGGTGGTTTCTAACACTCTTTTTCTATACCCAGCACTGCTTCAACTCACATCCATCTCAATTGTCTTATGCTGTCCAATATTTTAGCCATGCCATATTATAACTTTACATTTTATGGCTGATCACTAAGCAGCACAGGTATAGCAAGTACAAAATGCTTATGGATTTTTAGTATTTCAGACTTTGAGATTACTTTTTCAAGCACAATCTTAAATCCATCCTTGGTGGCAAGCACATCTTTTGGGCCCATTGTTATAGACAATGCTGTTCTCTTCTTTTTTGACCTCTCAAACTCCCTGGAAATTTGCCTTAACTTGTTCAAATTCCTCTTAGGAATGGATGAAAAGTCTTCATTACAAAGTAACTTCTAACTCCTTGCAGTAATACACTTGGGCATGGCAGGTGAGAGTTATGCAGGCTGAGGAAGTTGATGCCAGAAAAGTCATGGATCCTCAGCAGCAGAGCTGAGCACACATTTAGCATCTTTGATTGCTGACAAATGGCAGCACTTCTGCCAGGGCATAATCAGAAGCAGTGCAGTCATACAAAATCTGAAATGGGAGCACAGGGGTGGCAAGGCTGTGCTTTTTGGTTGGGTGGGGGCTCTGGGCTGGTTTCCCTTCCTTTGAATAAATAAAAGCCAGCTATTTACTTCCTTTCCCTGACTGCTGCCGTGTTGTCCTTTGCAGGTAACATCATAGGCTCTGGGATCTTTATTTCCCCCAAAGGAGTTCTGGAGCACGCGGGCTCGGTGGGACTGGCTCTCATCATCTGGGTGCTGGGGGGCGGCGTGGCTGCCCTGGGCTCGCTGTGCTACGCTGAGCTGGGGGTCACCATCCCCAAGTCAGGAGGGGACTACTCCTATGTCACTGAGATTTTTGGTGGGTTGGCTGGGTAAGTACCCTCTCTCTATAAACTGATCTGAAGGCACATTTATGTTGTGTGTTCGGTGTGGGAAAGCCAGCTGACTTGGAAGAGATGACATTTGTTAATAAAAATGCTTCAGTAAAATCAATCTTTCTGTTCTGTGTTAGAAACACCAAATTGTCCCCACACAGAGCTCCCAGTGCTGTTTCCAAGGGAAGGTGACAGATCCTTTCGCTTCCCTCAAAGTCCATGACAGAGGAGGTGATGCTGTGTCTGAGTGATGTTCCTGTGTGCAAGCCATGAATGATCAGTGCTTGTGTGGAAGAGTTTTACCCATCCCAGGCCAGGCTGGAGCTGCTCATCACAAATAAAACAAAGCTGCTTGACTTGCTGTCCAGAATCACCAAGTAAATACACAGAGGGGGGAATGCTAACTCAGGGAAGGATTTCTCTTTGAAAATAATACTGATGTGAGGAAGGGACAAGTGAGAGGAGGTTATCTTTTTTAGAGTGTACACTTTTTGATGGATTCAACATAATTAATTAAGCTGTCAGCCTGTACTCACAGACTACTAGAGAAGCACCAGAATGTTCTAAGCAGCTCTTTCATTGTGACTAGAGAGGCCAAATCACATGCTGGTGGTTTAGTTAAGAAAAGTAAGCACCAGTACAGAAAACTAGAGAAAGAGTAAGGAAAAACCCCCACCAAACCAGAGTATTCCTTCTCATGTGAGATGGAAAATGGGCTTCTAACAGCTGAGCTGGCTGGTGAGCAAGGACAAACCAGAACAGGCACAACACAGGCAGTCTGTCACCCTGTCCCAAAGGCTGTCCTCTCATTTCTGCCTCAACTCAGTGCCACACAGGCACAGCCAGCACTGCAGACATGCCTGCTCACAGGGGCATTTCTGAAGCTTGCCAAGCTTCAGCCATTGCCCTGCTGGTTCATGAAGTCTGTGTTTCTTTAGCTGATGCAATTCCCCCATCTGACTGCTGTCCTGCTTTGCACAGGAAATTACACTGACATCACAGAACAGATGGGGGCAACAGCAGCACTGGCTTGGCTAACAGATCTGAGCTCCACTCAGGTGTGTCCTCTCGTGGGGCAGGAGCACAGCAGAGCTCTGCTTCCCCAGGGCCTGCTGACAGGAGCAGGGTCTGCGAGCAGGGACAGGGCAACTGGGAGCACAGAACCCCACAAGTCCCATCCCTGGAACATCACTGTGAAGGAGGCCAGCAACATGAGAGGTCCACAAAACCAAAGGAATTTTGCTTTCTAGGGGAGACAATGAAACTACTTAGAAATCAAGTACAACTAAATCTGGCTTTAAATTGTTCCTCAACTCCCTCTGCCACATTCAGAGAACTTGCCTGGTCCCTGCAAACAGCCAGCTGTGCAGCAGCTGTAGCAAACCACACAGCAGCTGACTGATCACTGCCCAGGATGTACCTGGGGACAGCCTCACCTCCCAAGGCAGGAGATTCTGCTTGGGCAGCACTTGCTTGGTGTCCAGGCTTGTAATGCACAAGCAATATCAAAAAAGCACAAGCTGCCACCTGAAGGGAAGCAGTGTTCCCATCCTGCCTGTGTAGAGATGGCTGCCCTCTCTCAAGGAAAGAAACAGTCCCACTATTATGACAAAGGGTTGCCTTAGGAAAAAGCCATCAGGCAGGTTTTGGTGTAAAAAGGGGGATTTGGGTCAGCTTTCCCAGTAAAGCCAAGCTGGGACTGTGCCTTTCTGCCCTTTGCTGAGCCACCACCTAAAGGCTGCAGCTCTGGGAGCTCCAGCACCTCCAGCTCCTCACCTGGGAGTGCCCATCCAGCCCTGGCAGGGCACAGGCAGGCTGAGCTTCAAGGGGCTGCCCTGTGCCTCCCTGGCACAAAAACCACTGCTGCTCTCTTTGATTTAATCCTTTTACAGCTGAGCACATCAAACTCAGCACACAAAGCTTTAGTGCACCTGCCTTTCCTGTGCATCTGACTGTCCCAGTGACCAGCTGGATGTTTTGGTTTATTATTTTTATTTATTTATAAAAAGGTGTTTGTTGTAAGAGCACAGCTGTACCCACCCAGACCACAACAACTTCACTTCTGTTGTCTTGTCCCTGTCTCACAAAATCCTCCCATTTTTTATTTTTTATATACCTATGCAGGTTTTCCTGCACAGATACAAGGCACAAAGAAATACCATTTGATTGTGACAGCCACTGGAGTACTCCATGCCCCAGCTTCTGTGTCGGGCACTACTGATAGCTGGATGCACACCTGTTTATTGAAAAAATCACATTGCTGTGATGTGAGGAGCTGAATGCAGTAACAGAGGCAGGACAGGGCCATCTCCTGAGATGGCAGGAGCTGTTGCTGCAGAGCAGCAGCCTTGGATAGCTCAGGGACAGCATGAAGCACTGCTGAAGAGTGCTAGTGATGGTAAACCTCGGCTGGGGACAGCCCTGAGCAGGGACACTGCCCAGCTCCTCTGGCCAAGGGAGAAGGAACAGGTGAGGAAGGGTTCCAGTATTGTCAGGCCCTGGTCTGGTACCAGAGAAAAACTCCTGCTTTTCTCTCTATTCAGGAATCATTGTGGTTTTAAATAGCATTTGTGTGTGAGCACAAACTGCAGGGAATGGCCACAGCCTGTGCTGCAGGAGCCCTCTGAGCACAGCTCTCCTTGTATGATGTGGGCCTGCAAGTCTGGTTGAGTCAAAAGAACATTGCCCCAAATGATAAATAAAGGCCTTAATAGGTATTCTTGCAGAAGAACAAACCCTGCAGTGAGTTTCTGATCAATACCACTCCTTCTGAATGCTCAGCAGTAATGCTGCAGCTACCACAGCAGAGCCTGCTCTCTGGACAAACATCCTCACCAAAATCAGTGCAGTTTGCAGCCAAAGCTTTGATAAGTGTCACTCCAAACTGCAAGTGTAACATACTTCAAATGTACTTTCATGTTTCTTTTTTGTTATTGCAAAATTTTGAATTTTCCAAAGGCAGTAAGTCATCCAGCAATGTAGGATGGCATTAATAGTATTCAAACTGGCTCCAGCTTAAAGCAGTTCAGTTTTTCCTGAACTCTGCTAAGGTGAGTTGTACTATAGCACCTGTTTCAAACTGTTTTATTTTGCTAGTGATGCACAAGTAGGGTATACTGGAATTTTATATTTTCACAGGCTGCTTTGAATCCATAACATATCTGAGATCCTTGTGGGAGTACAGGCACATCCCAAACAGATATTTGAGAACCAATTTCAACCAATTTCACCAAGTCCACTAGACTATCTAGGACCCAGGTGAAACCATGTTGTTTATTTCTTTCCACAGGTGAGGGAGTTATTATGCAGAGGTATCTGCAAAAAAATTCAGTTTTGGTCCAGGGATGGGTGCCACTCCACATGAATGCCTCACCTGCCAGGAATAGCAGATTGCACCACTCACCCCAGGCTGTTCCTAGGACAGAGGGAGGGCTCTGAGCAGACAGGATCTCATTCATGTACACACTGATGGACTGTGGGCCATGGACTTCAGGGAACTTTGGATCAGGCTCAACAACCAAACATAGCAGAGCCCATCCAGCCAGCAGCTGGAATACAGGCACAGAGGTTATTTCACCTGCTCCTTCCCCATCAGCACATGCAAGAGCTCAGATTTCTCATACAAACTCCAGTGTTCAGAAAAATAAAACCCAACCAATCCCAACCAACAAGTTACATCTTCCTTTTTCTTTACATTGAACTGTTTCAAACCTGTTATAAAGATCTGATCACTTCTCAGTCAGCAACAAGAGAAGATTTAACTTCTCTTACTTTTGTGATCCCAGCTACAGAGTAACTATGAAAAGCTGTAGAGTTGAATTCCATCTCCAACTCTGCAACTCAGCCCTCAGGGCAATAATTCTGCCACTTTCCCTCTGAAGAACAAAGTGATTCCAGGTGTGCCACACTGTGTCCTCTCCCACATCATCTTTCCATGAGCCATTTTCCCCAGGAGCAGCCATTCCCAGCTGGGCCCCAGCTCCTCGTGCTGCCCTGGCAGCTGCTGGCACTGTGAGCACATGGCCCCCACAGCTGGCTGTTTAGGGATGGAAATGTGATCTCAGTGACCAGCAAGGAGACCTTTTTATCAGAAATGGGTTTTGATTAAAACTTACCTCTAGAAACACCATTAAAGTGGGCCTACACCTTAGGCAAGCTTCCTTCTTGTTTTGGTGCCATCCCTCTTTTGAGCTTTACTTTTGACAGTGCAACTTTGTCCCCCCCTCTGCTAAAATTATGCATTTTCTTTAATTCATGTTATCAATCCTGCATTTCAGTTCCATGGCTCTCATTAATCCATTCCCATTAAACCAAATTCTACCCAATACCAGCTACCCCACACTCCATATTACAGCATAGAAACCAGGGCAAATTTTGCCTGAAATAGTCTTTTCAGAACCATTCTCCCAACTGAATGTTTTACACAATTCTCAGCCTACATATGTAGGCTAAAAATTTGTGTAAAATTTGTATGGATGAAGAAAAACATGGCAGGGAAAAACTGGCAGCCTCTGCAAAGGCCCTGCTAGTCAAAAGCCACACAAAACAGCTCAGGCAGCACCATCAGTATCCAAATTATGTTCAGCAAATTGTTATTGTAGTCTTTAGGTCCTGTTTATTCTTCATTGTGGACCAGCAGAGTTAACTCAGCAAGCAGGATCTGCAGAGCTGTCCCAGGCTGGGTGCATCATCAACACCAAATAGCACAAAGCAATCACTGGAGAAAGCTGCTCTGAACCACGAGGAAAAAAAATAGAAATTGAGGGGGGGGGAAACAACCCCAAAAAGGGATTCACACAACAAAATAAAGAGAAAGAAAAAAACTGCTGAGTTTATTGTAAAAATCTACAGTGGCTGCTGTACTACAGGTACCCAGCTCTGACATTGGTCTAATTTACCAAATTAACTGTGGTAGCTAATTAATTGGCCCATCCTTCTCAGGAACAGGAAGGCAAAGTGAGGATGGGACTGAGACATTTTGCAGCTCAGCTGAGGAGCAGCCAGAAGCAGCACTCCCTCCAGGCTGGTGACACAGAGGGGCTCCCTGAGCTGCGCAGATTTCAGGGCTGGGAGCAGGGTGGGTGCAGCCCCTAAAGAGCAGCCCATGTAATATAGAAATTATAATGTCATATTTGGAAATATCATCTCAAATCCTCATTTGTGTCATGCATCCCTGCACATTATATTTGTGCATGTATGTGAATGAATGACTCTGTGTGTGTGTCTGTGT